>CM076581.1:848290010-848477729 GCA_034641835.2 Pinus albicaulis
AGGTCCTTGTGGATTTTAAGTGAAACAACAGTGAAGATTAATTTCAAGGACAAAGATCATCATAAGAATTCAAGAACTCACAATTTGGACAAGAATTGTTTCTTGAAGGCTAAAAAAAATTTAGCCACCATTTGATATGACAAATTTTTATAGGTGGCTAACAGTATCTGCACTTAGTATATTACTGTGATAAGATTGTTGTTGAACTTATTGACTTCATCTCTGTTAATAAACACGAACTATCTGTGTTGATAATATTGGCTGTGATTATGTTGTTTTATGGTTGTAGTTGATGATACGCATGTGGATGCGAACCTGCTAGAGTAGATATGATAAGAACTATAGTCTGGTTACGTTCTGGAACCCTGCGAATCAACCTTCGGTGTAGATTTGATAATTTCGAACCTGCGTTATTACCTACTCTCTCTCAGGGTGCGAAAACCTGGTTCCAACACCCTTCCATACTGCTTTGGGTGAGACTTTGACCTATGCAAGCGGGTCATTGCCGAAAGGGCCAGTAGTATAGGGGTTTTTTGGAAAACCTTCACCTCTGAACCTAGTTAAGGACCCCTTGAGCCCACATTCCCCTAGAGAATAAAGGACCCCAAAAATCATGACTACTTAAGATATTATACCCATTAGAAGAGAAAAAACCTCCATGTGCATAAGCACCCCATTAAGCATAAGAGCTTATAGGGATAGTGGTACTTATGGGGAAATTTCCCCCATATATAATATCCCCTTCAAAGGAAAAGGAACCTCTAGAGTAAGGTGTCCCTCCAAATATTGAACTATTCCAAGGTTGATAATAACTGCCAAAAACATAGTTTCCCCCAACCGAGATGGAAGCAACAAACAATGGTTAGGTCCCTATAATACTAGTGTATCCCCCTTATTTTTATTGTTAGTGTAGCCCTCTATTGTTATTTTTGTGCCCATGTAGCCCCCATATTTTTATTGTTGTGCCCTATAGAAGCACACTATTTTTATTGTTGTTCCCTTACATTATTATTGTTTTGTAGGCTCTCATTATATTATGAGCCCTTAGACTCCAATATATACCAAGCAGGCCTTGTCATTTGCATCATCCCATAATTTTTCATTTAGGTGATGTAAAGGAGGTTTCCCCCTTGAAGAGAATAATTTTTAATTGGTTGGTATATATTTTCTTATGTTTTGAGAGATGATGCATAACATTTTGTATCAAAGCTTTGGAATCTAGGGTTTCTCTGCTTCAAATAGGGCATCTTGGAATTTTCGCTATAATATTTTTTCTGCGAGGCTTCAAAAGATGAAATTACAATCACGTGGAGCTGAAATAATTGTGAACTTCGTGTACAAATTTCAAATATTGGTTCACTATATTTTTGGAGATGTGATTTGAGGAATTTAGGGTTTTTGCAGGCTCCAGAATTCCATTTCAAATAGGTGACCTTGGGAAAATCGTCATAAATTTCTCTTCGAGCATCATATTTGAATTTTGTAAAAAGTGACCGAAAGTAGATGGAATGAAATTTTTTTTGTAGTATTTCTAGGGCTAAATGTCAAAATAATGACACTTGGAACTTCGTACAAGTTCTCTCTATTGAACTTTATATAATCAGGTCATCCTGGGAGATTTGGCATAACTCTTTCTTGAAGAATCCAATCTCAAAATGAATTGTGGGATTAGAAAGAAGATTTATAGGGATACCAGAGGATGAAATTTCAAACCTTGGAGATCTGAAATTATAGAGATACATCAGTTTTAATATTGAGCTCGTAAAAAGCAAGAAAATGGTGTGTAAAATTTTGTATAACTTTTGTTTGAAAAATCAATTTAAAGTGATTCAAAGGGCATAGTGAAGCATAAATATCATTATTTGACTCCAAAATTCCTTGAAACAAAGAAATGGACACACCTATTAAGCAACCATAAAGCTATTATATGAGACATGAAGAAGAGGAAGAAATGAAACATGATATATAAAAATTACGAGACCAAGTGCAAAAATGTTTCACTCTCGCAAAGAGTAACAAAAAATGAACTGGAAGTTAAGATGGATGGTTTGAAATCTGACATGGAAGAAATTATGAATTTCAATATGGAAGGTTTTAAGGATGGTTTAAAAACAAAAATGAAAAGGGATCTGGAAGGTCTGAAGGAAGGTTTGACAAAGATGCTACAAGAAATGCTTCCTAGTGGTGACAAGGTATTCCACGAAAATAACGATGAGGATAAAAGGAGTACAAATTATGATTTTAAAGACTCCCATAGTGGGATAAAGACTAACCACATTCCAAAGATCAATATGAAGAAGTTTTATGGCAAGGATTCAATGACATGGATACTACCAATGGAGCAATTCTTTGATCTACATGATGTGTTGAATACAAAAAAGGTACGCATTGCATCTTTATATTTAAAACAAAATCAGTTTGTCTAGTATCGATGGATTTTCTCTTGTAAATCACTTGTCGCTTGGAAATTTTTTGCGGAAAAAATCGTAACATGTTTTGAGGATACAAAAAGCAACACCTTCTTTAGCTAATTAGTACATCTCAAACAAAGGGTTCAATGGAAAAGAAAATTTAGGACTTCCAAATATTGAAAATCAAGGTAAATGATATACTAAAGGAGCATAGGATTGATTTCTTCATAGGGACTTTAAATATAACATTCAACGCGAGTTTCACCTTTGGGAACCTGATTCATTGGAGAAGGCATTCAAGGTGGCAAGAAAAGTTGAAAGAAAAATTATGGCAACAAGGAAGTCTACCACTCACAACTATAAACATGGAAGTGTGTGCCTTCTACTAGCCTTCCACAACCTACAAGGTTGACACCACAACAATTGGAGGAAAAAAGAGCAAAAGGGATATGTTACAGTTGTTATAGAAAATAAACTAAAGGTCATAAGTGTGTTGAGAAGAAATTATTTTACATAGATTGTGAAGAGGAAGAAAAGGAACAAGAAGCATCAAAAGAAGAGGATATACACCATGAACCAACCCCAGAAAAAATAAGAAATGAATTTGACGATATCTTGCAATGTATTGGAGAGAATTACCACCCGTCAAACTCTTAAGATAGAAGGATATATAAAGAAGAAAAGGGTAATAGTGTTGATTGATTCATGTAGTACCCATAATTTATTTATTGTAAGATACCTAAGGAATTGAATTGCTTTCTATATCCAACACTAGAGTGTCAAGTGATGGTTGCAAATGGAGGAACTATAAATTGCTTTGGAAGGTGCCATAATATCAAGCTATCCATGGGATAATATGATTGAATATTCAAATGCTTTCCATTCCAATGGGTGGCACTGATATTGTAATAGGAGTCCAATGGTTACAATCTTTGGGGATGATAACTTTTAATTTTCAAGAAATTTTCTTCAAATTTGTTTGAGAAGAAAATGAAATTCAATTAAGGGTTATAAAAATGAAACCAAGGAAGATAATCAACTCTAACAACATAACAAAGCTTTTGAAGAAAGAAAAATGATGCATAATTGCACAATTATGCTCACTAGACATTCAAACATAAAAATCATCTATTTCTCCAGATATCCAAAAAGTATTAGATAATAAATCCAAGGTGTTGGAGACTGTTAGCCACCTATAAAATTTGTTATACCAAAAGGTGGCTAAATCATTTTTGGAGCCTTCAAGGAACAAATTTTATTGCAAAAAAGTGTTGGCTCTTGAAGACTCTTGAAGGCCTCATGCCTCTGTCCAAAGTCTTCCCTACTGTTCCCATTTTATACTCTGGAATTCTGCTGATTTCATGAGAGACTGCTACGAAATCCCTTTTTCCCTTTCCTCCATTAAACAACTAACCTCATTTTCTACCCCTTTCATTCTCATCAAATTCCTTCATTTTCATATTTTTCCCCTTTCCCCCCTTCGAAACCCCCTTTGATAAGGTTTAAGACTCTTTCTTTGCCTTATCGAAACCCTCACAACCATTGAAAAACATTGAAAACTTCATAAAAATCACATTTTTTATATTATAGACTTAAGTCCCCTTGGGCTAAGTCTTTAGCCTTTCCCCTCCATACGCCCTGGTACTGGAACCAGGCGCTAAACCATTTGAGCGCCTATCACATCGCAGAGAGCCGAGCGCACAAATCTTATGCCATGTTAAAAGCTCCGATGCCGATTAGCCCCACGCGTTATAACCCCCGGTCATATTACTTTCCATATAACCCACGGTCCCGCAGACGGGTGCCAAGCCAAGTCACAAATACATTTTCTGCCCCCAAAGCTTAAACCTTTGTTATATTAAATTTGTGGGTTTTAAATATTTTCGATCATTAACTATTCAAAACCGGCTGGGTTGATCGCACCGCTTTTGAGAGGAATGCGGTTTTCCCCGATCGGCAGCGATCAACGCCGCCGGCTGACACGTGGCTTTGGGCAGTATGGCGATACCATTTTCCCCGGACATTAAAGTTCAGATGTGGAGTGAGTGCGATATTGATGCGTGCCATCCAATCTGAGGCCGCTCATTGGATGGTGATCGCGCTTTGAAGAAGCTCATGTGATAAGCGAAGGTACGACGCAGTTATTTAAAACATCTCCGTCGTCAATCTGATTTGCAGATCGATAACCCACACTCCATTGCTCCGCGTACAGTCAGCAAGTCCAGACCCGGGGGACTTTATACAGCATGATTTTATTAACCTTTTTTGAGATCCGGGCTTGTTTTATAAGGTTTGTGGTACTCGATTTCCACCGTTGATCACATGGGCCGATCTCATTCGATGACCCACGTTTGTCTCGAACTCCCCACTCATTTTTTCACCATTTTTCTCCAAAACAAAGGTTTTAAACCTTTTTCTCCACTTTTTATTTTATTTTTCCAAATAATGTGACCTCTTCACGTTATTTATTGACCTCCGCTCCTGACCGTCGATTTTTGCGCGATCGACGACTCCGATTTAAATTCTTCTTCTGCCTTCCCTCTGACTTCTTCTGATCAATCTCGACCGTTGGATGATGCCATCCAACAGCCACGCTCTCCCCACATGTCCTTCCAAAGAAGTAAACCTACATATGCAGGATTTCATAATTTTTTTTGTATTTTGCAGGGTTTAAATGGTTTTTTCCGCCATGCTGAAGAAAATTCAAAGGCTGAGGGTGACGATCGTCCTCCCTTCGATTCATCAAAGAGAATAATTTGAAGGGTTTAAACTCCACATTTCATCAATGATTCATAAGGAATTGATGCCATTCGATCCCTGTGCAGCACAAATCAAGCACAAATCAAAGAGTATCAGGGTCGAAGACAAAAACGCACCAAAATGGAAGATTGAAGACAAAAATATGGGGATTACGGCTAAGATGGATTATCAAAAGCCTAATCCCCCTATTAAAACATAGTTAAAAGAAAAATCATAAAGGTTCATCAGACAGAAAGCCTCCACCGCCACATCTGAGGCAAATTGATTCCTCCCAGCTACCACAGTGCCATATGTGCCTCAAAGCATTCAAACAGAGGCCGAAGTTATTGATCAAGATCAGGTATTTGCCTCAGCGCAGCCAGAGAAGTTAATTATGCAAATAAAATTAATGACAAAATATCAGCAGGGTTACTTTAACACAACGCTGAGCCTCAAAAGTCAAGAAGAGCTCCCACCGAGCTTAAATCCTAAATGTAAATTATTTAATACAGAGGACACCTATGTAAGCTTCTTCATTGAGCCCCCCAAAGGCCGAGAAGCCATTAAGTCTGTATTAATTATATTTGGAGATCTTTTATCATATCTCACCTCCTCATTCTTCTATAAATACTACTGGAGAAGATGAGAGAGGGGTTGGTTGATTTGGCTACTGAACATTGAAATGTAATTGAGCTTGAGACTTCTATCTGTAAATAGTGTTCACTGGCTCTTGGAGCTCTGCTTGTGATAGATAAGTTAGTCTGGGATGTGTAGATGATTGCTAAAATAAAGCATTGGACTCAAAGTTGTAACTGGTTTGGAGCATCAATACAAGCTGATTTATGGGATCCTGGTCTATGTCGACGGTGATGTTTTTCTCATTGTAACTTGTTATTTTATTTTGTTTTCATTGTGTTCATCTTCTCTTATAAAGAACAACATGCATAGAGTTAGGACCTACTGTATATCAGTACCCATCTCTGACTGAAAATATTTATCTGAATGTTTTCCTCCAATTTGTGTTATTTAGGAATGATTTAATTCAGTTCAAGCATAGGAATGCTGGCGTTCCCTCGTCCTGTTGCCTTAGCTGAATATTGTTCTTGGATGTTATTTTCATTTCATGTTAAGTAAAGATGAACTAAGGAAGATATGGTGAGCCCTGGTCCTAGTTTTATCCCAAAGACTTTATGAAAGTTTCCCTTGGAATGTGTTAAAAGCTGGCTAGTTTCAAAGTACTTACTAGATCTTAGGCCATTCTGTGTTATCTTTGTGTTTGTCTTGAAAGTAACCAAGTAGAGTAGAGCTAGGAGAGGATTTGTGGTGAGCCCGGCCCGCTAGTTTCTACTCCAAAAGTTGCCTTCAAGTTTCCCTATATTTTTATATGTTTTCTATTGAAAGTGTATCAAAGGCTGGCTAGTTTAAAAGTACTTACCAGATCCTAGTTTGTTAGAAAATTATATATTATGGAGTAATGCAACACATAAAATTATATCTTTGCTGTTGTGGTGGTTGCTTCTGCTGTGGTTGTTGATTATTATTATTTTCAGGCACCTTTACTTTTTCAGATATCTCATCAAGAACCGCGTATTCCTTGCTTTCTTTTTCTTGTTTCTTTTCCTGCAGCTGATTCTTATACAAGACCTTTTCATTGAATATTACATCTCTGCTCCTAATGATTTTGTGATTTTCATAATCATATAAGCGATAACCAAAATCATTAGCACCATATCCAATAAAGGTACATTTCTTTGATTTTGCCTCAAGCTTTGTTCTGCTTTCTTTATTAATATGGACAAAGGCCTCACAACCAAAAGGCTTTAAAAAAGAGTAGTTTACCTTTTTACCTGTCCATGCTTCCTCTGGAATACCACCATCCAAGGAACTGGAAGGCCCTCTGTTTATTAGATAAACAACAATATCTACAACATCTGCCCAAAATTGTAAAGGCAATCCCGCATGCAATCTCATGCACCTTGCACGCTCCATGATTGTTCTGTTCATCCTTTCTGACACACCATTTTCTTGTGGTGTTCTTGGAACTTTCTTCTCTCTGCGAATTCCATGCTCTGAACAGTACCTATCAAACTCTTTGCTGCAATATTCACCTCCATTGTCTAATCTGAGACACTTCAACTTCTTTCCTGTCTCAATCTCAACCAAAGATTTCCATTTCTTGAAAGTATCAAATACATCAGATTTATTCTGAATACAATAAATCCATGTTTTTCTAGTTGCATCATCAATAAAAGTAACATAATAACGAGAGCCACCGAGAGATGATACCCGAGCAGGTCCCCATACATCTGTATGCACAAGCTCCAATTTTTCGCTCTTCTTTTCTTTTCCAACTTTGAGAAATATGACTCTCTTTTGTTTTCCATAAATGCAATTTTCACAAAAATCCAAATCAACATTCTTCAAACCTGGCAACAAATTTCTTGAGTGAAGAATCTTCATCCCCTTCTCACTCATGTGTCCGAGCCTATGATGCCATAATGCTGCATCTGCTCCTTTGGAAGTTAAAGAATTAACAGAGTTAGAAATACCATTGCATAAATACAATGTACCAACCTTTTCACCTTTTGCTATTACTAGCGCTCCTTTGGTGACCTTCCAAGTTTTATCTGTGAAAGTTGTCACACAACCTTCACTGCCTAACTGCCTTGTTGAAATCAGATTTTTCTTCAGATCTGGAACATACCTTACCTCCTTTAGTAGCCATTGGTTTCCATTCTGTTGTTTTACAAGAACTTTACCCATTCCAACAATTTTACAGGGTTTATCACCACCCAAACGAACTTGTCCAAAATCTCCTTGAACATAGTCATGAAAATATTTCTTATCAGGTGTGGCATGGAATGAAGCCCTTGAATCTACAACCCAAGAATCAATAACATTTTCGAAAGAAAGAATCAAAGCATCTTGTAACACATCACCTGTCACATTTGCTTCATGATTGTTTTCTTGTTGTGTGTCTCCTTCTTTTCCCTTCCGAGATCTACAGTCTTTCTTTAGGTGTCCTTTCTTTCCGCAATTCCAACACACTATCCCCGATCTGGACTTGGATCTGCCTTTCCTTGATTTACTGTAATATCTTGAGCTCTTTCCTCTTTCCATTCTTCTTCCCCTAGACTCTGCACTCAAAGCATTACCTGATGTCTCACCGGAGCTTTTCCGTCGCATTTCCTCACTAAGGATAGCACCAACAACATCATCAAACTTTAAAGTACTAGATCCAGAGATAGAGTTACTAATGGCCATAACTAAACCATTCCAGCTTTCTGGTAATGAGCACAAGAATAACAGAGCTCTAACTTCATCATCAAAGTTTACCCCTACAGAACTTAACTGACTGGTAACTATATTAAATTCATTTAAATGGTCTGCAACAGATCCACCTTCCGACATCTTCATATTAAATAGTTGTTTCATAATAAATACCTTGTTTGAGGCCGAGGGTTTTTCATATAATTTCGCCAACGTCTGCATCAAACCCTTTGTTGTTGTTTCCTTCAAAATATTGAAGGCGAGTGATGCCTCAAGGCACAACCGTACTGTTCCGAGTGCCTTTCTATCCAGAATGTTCCATTCAGCATCTGTCATGGCTGCCAACTTCTTTGCTTTTCCACTCATTGGTAGGTACAGATCTTTCTGATACAGATAATCTTCCATCTGCATCTTCCACAACGGGAAGTTTTGGCCGTTAAATTTCTCGACCCTAAAATTACCATCGTCCGCCATTGCTCCCACTCGAACCAGGAACCCTTCTTTCCTGTGAGTTTATCAGCCAAATATACCTTCGGCTCTGATACCAATTGTTAGAAAATTATATATTATGGAGCAATGCAACACATCAAATATGCGGAAAATAAAAGCACACAAAACACATAAAACTAGAGAGACACAAATATACATGGTTCACCCAGTTTGGGCTACGTCCACCCCGAACAGCCAGTCCTTCCTTTCTATTATCCAGCAAAAATTGAAGAGACAAAACCTACAGCAGATCCGCTGTAAAATCCTCTGTTCTCTCTCACAATCTCCCTCTCTGTTTCTCGCTCTGAGAATACACACATAATACACAGCCGCAATACAATACCCTCATATATACAAGGGGGTTGCCTTCTAGGGAAAAAAACCCTAATATAAACATAACTTCTACCGTCAGATCATTTGCCTAATGAACGGCCCAGATTGACTAGAAATTACTATACTTTTACAAGGCAATTTTACATCTGTTTTTAAGCTAGCGCCGCTTTCAAAACCCCGCCAAGGGGGGGGTGGAAAGACATCAGGGCGGCGTTGCCGCCCCCTTTTAAGGTATAGGGGTCCAATGTTGTGATACAAAGTAAACAAGATAATCAGGCTCCACACCCAACATAGTTTACTTTCATGTCCTTCTTAAGTGTATGTCAAAAGCTGGCTAGTTTAAAAGTACTTACCAGATCTTAGGCTGCTCTTTGTTCTTCATCTGATTAAATTCCCCTTCTTATTGTATCATTTCATTCCATAAATCAAAATTTCAAGAGATCCTTAGACATAGATGACTTGCCCCATGGACCACTCTTGCCTCTTGCTGTTTCAATTAAACCCTATTATGACTCCATAGCCCAATGGACTAAAACCTGTAATTATCTATCTTTCTGGCCAAAGCTTATTCTATTTGCTTGCAACTTCTCACCTTTGAAACTATTTGCACTTAGAACTTTCCACCTCAAACAATAATCATGCTCAACCATCCAAAAACAAAACAAACCCTCAGCCTTCATAACTAGCCTAATATCATTAACAAAACTTCAAAGACAAATCCATCTTTACACTTATTGGAGAGATCCCTCTCTGGATTCAGGAGGGCTAGATCCTAGAATCCCAAAGTGGTTGAAACGATGTTTCTCCCTGCGATCGGACTTTGCCAATCTTGCTGATTACAGGGAGCTAACATTTCTGGCGACTCCACCGGGGACCGAACCCAGAATCATTTTCATTTTAAGGCAACCATAGGACATCAGAGATTTGTTTCAAAGAACATTTGTTATATCAACCAGCTGAGCCACCAACAACTAACATTTCTGGCGACTCCACTGGGGATCGAACCTAGAATCTATGGTTAGGTTCCCTTAAACACTTCATAAAACCTTATGAGTAAAAAGCAGCCTTCTCAAGCACTACCAAGAAATGGTTATCATGATAAAACTTGTTTGAATCAGTGACAAACTAGGTAAACCCTAGGATTCTCATAAGAATTTATCTAACCTTGAAAAATCAGCCAGATTAGCCATAAGAGTAGACTGTCTTTGTCTCATAACCGTAGCTAAGTTTTGGAACAAAGTTAGGACATTCTTAGAAACCACACAACTGAAAAATAACTCAGAAAACACCAAAAATATTTCAGATTGGTATTAAATAAACATGGTGGTGGACCATAAAACCTTTTACCTCCTTAGGAGCTAAAAACATCCACTTGGCGACTCCACAATCCTAAATAGACCTTAAGACTCCATTGGAAAGAACCCTTATCATCATAATATCATTTAAACTCAGTTAGAGGACTGTAGGATTAAAATTTGTGTAAAAAGGTTAGTTGACCATTTAAAGACTGTCATACCTGGTCGAACTTTTCTTGTTTATTTGGGTTTGAAAAACACATCATAGTGGCTTCTAGAAATATTCACACTAGAGCCTATCCTGACCCCGATCCACTTGAGATAGTTGATAACCCAGAAAGCATCCTTAGGAAGTCTCCTAGGATTAAATTATCAACTGTTTTCAGATCACCCTTGAGAGCTATTTCAGTTCCGGAAAATCTTTCAACTCTGCAACAATCACAAGTTGACTTAGTAAATCCCTTTAGAACTAGGTCTCTTGATGATTTAGATCAGTTAGATTCCGAGTCTTCACTTTCATCTCCTGAAACAAGTGAACATCCTGGTAGTAGAGAAACAACACCTCCTTATTTACATTTCCTTCACAACTTAGGTGTCTCTCATCCAAGATCAGCTCAGCAATCTACTCCTGGTCCATCCACTTCTACTCACCCTACATCCACTGTTCCAACCACTTCATTCTAGCCCACTTTTCCTCTTGTTAATCCACCTCTTGTAAATCCACCCCCACCACATATCATGGAAGCATGGTATGCTCCCTTAGTCCTTCCTGTACCATTAGTCAATCTTCCACAGGACTATCAGTCCAAAATTCCATTGTATGATGCTAGAAATGCTACAACTGCATCACAACATGTGGATAAAATGAATGACTACTTTTACAGAAATGAAATTGATGATGATTCTGTCAAGATTAGACTATTTTCTCAAAGTCTAGGGGGAGAAGTAAGAAAATGGTTTAAAGGCTTAACCCCCCATAGTATCAATGATCTCCAAGATTTCCATCAGACATTTTAAAAAAAATGGGAAGTAAAGAACAATCCTCTCCAAGTCCTTTCTGATTATAAGAACCTCCATAGAAACACCGGGGAAAGTGTACAAGCTTATTGTACCAGATTTAACAGTGTATATAATGAACTTTCCCCAGATCTAAAACCTCCATAAGGCTCAGCTTTAAACAATTTTCCTGAAGGGTTTGACCCTGAGATGGCCTATCAACTGAGAGAGAGAGAACCTGCAACTCTTGAAGAGATGAAAAAAGGTGCTCTTTCTATGGAAGTCAACTTGATGGAGAAGAGAGCAAGAATGAAAAATGAAAAGAGAGTGTCATTTAGAGAGGACTCTTCACCTTCTACTTCCAACTCAAAGATGGAAAGAATGATGGAGGAGATGATGAAAGAGATGAGCATAATTAAGAGAGCACAAGCCAGTCAAAACCAAACTGCTCCTCAAAACAGAAACCAGAACCAGAATCATAATTTTAGAAGGAACCAACCTCCAAACAGACCCAGGGAAGATGATCAACATATCACTCCTCCCTTTCATCAAAACTATGTAAGTGAGGTTGAGGAAACAGATGAAATAATAGAGGAAGATGATATCAACATGTTGGGGGTAGATGATGATGACTTTGAAGTCCATTATGATAGAAAACAAGGTCTTTATACACCTTATGATGACAAAAGAGATGATGATGAAAGTTATTATCAAGACATAGAAAATGTCATCATAGAGTCTCAAAGAGAATATGACCTTAGAAGAAAAACCAGTCAACAAAATCCCAACACCAAAACCTCTGACAAATCTTCACAAAACAGCACTGCAACCAAGCCTAAAGTTGTCAAACAAAAGGACAAAACAATGGCTGTAAATTCTGATAAAGGTAGAGAGGAAGGCACTCAAAACAATGAAAAGCAGAGTGCAGACATTAGTAGTACTAACACTTCAGCTAGTACTCCTGTGAAAACAATTTTTTCAAATGTGAATAGGACAAATCAACAAGCTTATGTTGCTGACAGAGTGGCAGCTAGTAAGGCTGAGACAAGTTCTTCAAAGAACCAAATCCCTTTCAGCCTAGAGCAGGAAATTTCAAAGATTAAAATCTCTGTTCCCCTCACTGAGTTAGCTGCCCAGCATGTATATAGGACCCAAATTGAAGGCTTTAAATATAGAAGAAAATTAGGATACAGTCAGTCTCAATGATGACCAGCCATAGCTTATTTTTGGTCCAAAGATTGAAGGTAGATATCAAGAGGGACCTGTTCCTCCTTTTTATGTGAGTTTAAATGTTCATGACAAAATTTTGCGCAACGCTATGCATGATTCTGGGGCTTCTCATAATTTAATGCCTAAAGCTGCGATGGAGAGTCTTGGTCTAGAAATCACCAAACCTTACAAAGAACTTTACTCCTTTGATTCAAGTAGAGTGAAATGTTTAGGATTAATCAAAGACCTCTGCGTTAACTTAGCCCAAATTCCAGCCAAATGTTTAGTCATGGATATTGTTGTGGCTGATGTGCCCCCAAAGTATGGAATGTTATTATCTAGATCTTGGGGGGCTAAGTTACAAGGAACTATGCAAATGGACATGACCTATGCGACTATCCCTGTTTTCAATCAGAATAGAATACTTTACAGGGAGTCCCATATGCAATACACAGTTACAAGTCAAGACCGACCACAAAACTCTCCTCTGTATTCTGTAAATATAGGCCTTGATTATTTTATTATGTTTAATTATGAAACACTAGGTGAACAAGTCATTTTAACAGGATTAATGGCCGATAGGGAGGAAGAGGAACACAATGCATGAGTGTCAAAACAGTTTGCTGCATTTGAAAACATTAGCAAACCAAACAAAGGTCTTGAGCTACAAGTCATGTGTCCATTGCTCTTAAACCTTGAAAATCAAGAGAACAACCTTCAACGCAACGAAAAACCTGAGGAGTTGAAACAAATTCAACTAAGTGTTGATATTCAACAACAATCAAAGATCACGTTAGTTGAAGAGGGCACTAACTAAGACGAAACCGAAAATAGTCCTCTATGGAGTATGTATTTTGACGGGTCATGCACTAGAACTAACGCTAGTGTAGGTGTCTGGATCTGCAACACTGAAAACAACCACAAAGAAATAATTTCCTGCAAATTAAACTTTCAGTGTTCTAACAACATAGCGGAATATGAGTCCCTTCTCCTAGGCTTACGTTTGTTGAAGAAGTTAGGAGCCGAAAGAATCAATGTGCATGGGGATTCAAAATTAGTCATTAGGCAAGTCAACGGGGAGTATAACACGAATCATCCCAGACTTAGGGGCTACCAAAACGATTTCATGGACCTTTTAAAAACTTTCGAGGAGTCCAAACTGATTTTTGTCGCAAGAAAAAGAAATATTTCCGCCCACAATTTAGCATTTGCAGCTAGAACATGCTTAACGCCATATGAAACTAAAGACTGCACAAATCAGATAAAATTTAGACCAGCCATGCCTGATAATAAAAAGTATTGGCAGGTGTTTGACGAGGACAAACAAATAGAAGACTTCATGCAATTCAGAAATGAATTCGAACTACATAGTTCGGAATCAGATTATAATACAGACTGCAGCGAAGAAAATTTTCTTCGTGAAGAAGAACTGTCCCCTGAACTTGCCAACATTAATCTACTATCAAGCAAACTTCAAAACAAAACACAATTGCCTGCAGAATTAGAAACACAAAAGTTAGAAACCTTGCAGTCCAAAGATGAAAGTTTGCCTAAGGGTCTGGCACCTTTAGAAGAGTTGTTTGATTTCAACGATGTGGCCAACAAGACAAAACTGGAACCTGTAGAGACTGAAGTGGAAGAGTGCAATATAGGCAGTGAACTTAAACCGAAAATGATTAAACTGTCTAAAACTTTACCAACTCACATTAAACTCAAATACATAGAGTTGTTTAAAGAATTTTCTTATGTTTTTGCGTGGAGTTACGAATATCTTAAAGCCTATGACACTGAAATAATACAACACAAAATACCTCTCAAAGAAAACCAAAAACCATTCAAACATAAACTGCGCAGAATAAACCCTGTTCAGCTCCCTTTGGTTGAGAAGGAGATCATGAAAATGTATGAAGCTGGTATTATCGTCCCTATTAGATATTCTGAGTGGGTGTCTAATCTGGTGTCAGTTAGGAAGAAAACTGGAGAGATCAAGCTTTGTATAGACTTTAGAGACTTAAACAAAGCTTCATTGAAAGAAAACTACCCTTTACCCAAGATGGATCATATTTTACAAAGGGTGGTAGGGTCTAGAAGAATTTCTTTCCTTGATGGCTACTCAGGGTACAATCAGATCTTAGTTCACCCTGCTGATCAATTAAAGACAACCTTTACTACACCACGAGGCAAGTTCATGTATGTGAAAATGCCTTTTGGTCTAATGAATGCGGGAGCAACTTTTCAAAGAGCCATGGACATAGCATTCTCAGAAGAACTGGGCTACTTCATCATTATATACCTTGATGATGTCACTGTGTTTTCAAAAACAGATGAAGAGCACTTAGAACATTTAAGAAAGGTTTTCGAGAAATGTAGAAAGTTTGGGATATCTTTAAACCCTAAGAAGACACTATTCGGTCTCCAAGAAGGTAAACTTCTTGGGCACACTATTTCAGAAGAGGGTATTAAGATAGATCCAAAGAGGATTGAGGCCATATTGCAGATCTCTCATCCTCGGAACATCAAAGAGTTGCAATCTTTCATTGGAAAGAATAAATTTTTGAGAAGGTTCATACCCAACTTTGCTGAGCTCCTTAGGAATATCAAAAACATGTTGAAGAAGGAGAAAGGGGTAAAATGGACCTTGGAAGCGAAGAAGTCCTTTGAGCTGGTGAAACAAGCGTTAACCAAAACACCAGTTCTAATAAGTCCTGATTTTTCAAAAGATTTTTATATTTTTTCATTTTCATTAGAACGTACCATAGCTGCTGTCCTTTTATAGAAAAATCCACAAGGACAAGAGCAGCCCATTGCATTCTTTAGCAAGGCATTGAGGGATGCCCCTTTGAAGTACAAAATCATGGAGAAGCAAGATTTTGCATTGGTTAAAGCTTTAAAAGACTTCAGAGTATACATCCTTCACTCACACATCATTTCCTTTGTCCCAGATTCAGTTGTTAAAGACATTCTAACGCAGGACCCAGATGGTAAGAGAGGTAAGTGGATTGCTGTTATTCTTGAATATGATTTAGAGATAAAACCCACTAAACTCATCAAAGGCCAGGGTCTAGCTAGATTAATGGCTGAATCCAATTTTGAAGTTCTTGATATTAATATGATTAATGCTTTGGATGACCAAGAAGGAATCTCAACTCCCATTGTTGAATCCCATTTTATGAATTCCTCTTGGTATGCTAATATTATTTATGTTTTGCTAAATTTAAACACACCTCCCGTTTTGACAAAAACAAAGGCAAGGTTCCTAAAGTTAAAAGCTGTAAACTATTGCATTATAGATAGATGTCTTTATTGGAAAAATGCAATTGGTGTATTGCTTAAATGTTTGCCTGAGTGTGATGAAGAGAAGGTTAAGCACGAGTTTCATGAAGGAGAGTGTGGAGGTCATTTGTACTGGAAGACAACAGCAAACAAAATTTCGAGGGCTGGTTTCTATTGGCCTACTCTTTTTCCTGATATACACAAGATGATCATTGCCTGTCATAAATGTCAAATTTTTGAAGGCAAAAGAAAATTGCTACCCCTACCTTTGCATCCAATCACTGTTGAAGCTCCTTTTCAATAGTGGGGACTTGATTTCATAGGAGAAATCCATCCACCATCTTCTGCTCAGCATAGATGGATTCTCACTGCCACATACTATTTCACTAAGTGGATAGAAGCCATTCCTTGTAGGCAAGCCAATGATTCTGTTATCATAAAATTCATAGAGAATAATATTCTCTCTAGATTTGGCTGTCCTACCAAGATCATCACTGACAATGCAACAACATTTGGATCAAAGAAAATGGTTGAATTCTGCCACAGATATCAGATAACATTGGGAAATTCTACGGCCTATTACCCTCAAGGTAATGGACTTGCAGAATCCTCAAACAAGATTTTAGTGAACATAATCAAGAAACTATTGGAGGACAACAAAAAGTCTTGGCACACAAAGCTAGTTCATGCACTTTGGGCTGACAGATTGACTTTGAAGAAATCTATTGGTATGTCACCTTTCCAGCTTGTGTACGGTACTGATGCAATTTTTCCAACCAGCCTTGGTGTACCAGTTATGAATTTAATTCAAGACTTGCAGACTGGAGAAAATTACATGATCAGAAGAATAAATCAGACCATTCATCTTCAGCAAACCAGAGAGAAGGTTTATAACAAAGCATTGCAGAAACATGACAGCATTAAAAAGCTTTTTGATAGAAGAACAAAGGCCAACAATTTCAATATTGGGGACAACGTTTTAAAGTGGGACTCAAGAAGGGAAGACAAGGGCAAGCACGTAAAATTTGACAACTTATGGCTTGGCCCTTACTCTATCCATTCAGCTACTGGTAATAATGCATTTTTTTTACAAGAGTTGAATGGAGCAGAATTGTTTTGGGGTCCTATCAATGGTAGGATGTTCAAACATTACTTCTCTTGATCCATGTCATGTTTGAAAGCATTTTTATCTTTTTTACATTATAAATATTTCATCCACCATTGCATTCAAAAGTTACAAAAAATTAAAAATACAAAAACAAAGAAAGAAAGAAAAGAGGGAAGATTGTGAAAACAAGAAAGGTATAGCCCCATACCAAAAAAGAGAAATAAATCTGAAAGTGTGCAAGCTTAAATGCCACTCCCGAAAAACACACTTCTAGTTAGTCAAACAGTTTAATCTGGACTAATTGGCTTTAAATTTCTGCTGATAGGATAGTGAATCCAATTTTCTAAACTGTTTAATCTTGGCTTATCAGTAGATAGTTTAGGATAGAAATCAAAGGTTCAAACATGCTCAAATTCTGAACCTAAGTTTCCAAAGAGAATGACTCAAATCTGTTCCAAATTCTGAGTCAAAAAAGATGTAAATCTGGTTCCAATTAGCTCAAAATCCGAACCAGTTGATAAAGGAAAGACAGCTCAAAACAAAAGTCAAAACAGAGCTGTAAAAAGGGGGAAGGAAATGCTTTGAAATTTCAGATCTCAAGCCTTCCATTTTGATTTAAATTTCTGTAAAATAAGATCTATGTGCAGCTTGTTTTTATGCCATATATCAGCAACAAGTTAGACTGTTCAATCCTGACTTGGTTTCTTTTTAAATTTCTGTTGTAGAATATAGAGAATAAAGTCTGTTGGACAGTTTAAACCCAAAAAATGGTAGATTAGGTAGAGAATCATATGGGCTCAAATGTTCAACCTGAGTCCATGGAGAAATAAGGAGTAGAAATAGATTAGATTTATTGCTTTCAAAAGAATAAAATGTTGTAAAATAGTTTGCCAATCCAAGTGCACTCTAATGAAGGAAAAAATGTTAGATCTGTAGGATTGGGTAGGTAGAGAGCTTGTTGATGAAAGATCCATTGTTTTTATGGCTGCTAATATATTTTTAGAGCAAGATCATCCCAGCAAAAGAAGAGTAGCCCAATGGATGAGGCACAGGTCATCTTCTCAGAGAAAGCAAGTCTGAAGTTCTTGATGCCTTCAAGAAGGCATCATCCCCAAGTGGAGCCACTGTTAGCCACCTATAAAAAAAATTATACCAAAAGGTGGCTAAATCATTGTTAGAGCCTTCAAGGAACAAATTTTATTGCAAAAAGTGTTGGCTCTTGAAGAATCTTGAAGGCCTCATGCCTCTGTCCAAAATATTCCCTACTGTTCCCATTTTATACTCTGGAATTCTGCTGATTTCATGAGAGACTGCTGCAAAATCTATTTTTCCCCTTCCTCCATTAAACAACTAAACTCATTTTCTACCCCTTTCATTCTCATCAAAATCCTTCATTTTCATATTTTTCTCCTTCCCCTCCATCAAAACCCTTTTGATAAGGTTTAAGACTCATTCTTTGCCTTAATTGAAACTCTCACAACCCTTGAAGAACATTGAAAACTTCATAAAAAATGCATATTTTGGTATTAAGTTTTAAGCCCCCTTGGGCTAATTCCTTAGCCATTTCCACTCCATATGCCCTGGCACTGGAACCAAGCGGTGAGCTATTTTGGTGCTTATCGCATCAGAGGTAACATTGTGCGCAAGTCTTCCCCCTTTATTAAAATCTCCGATGTCGATTAGCCCTATGCATAAAAACCCCCAGTCATATTGCTTTCCATATAACCCACGGCCCTGCAGACAGGCGCCGATCCGTATTGCAAATATATTTTCCACCCCCAAAGCTCAAACCTTTGTTATATTAATTTTTTTGGTTTTAAATGTTTTTGATCATTAACTATTCAAAACCAGGTGGGTTGAACGCACTACTTTTGAGAGGAAGGCGGTTTTTCCTATTTGGCAGCGATCAGCGACACCGGACGACACATGGCCTTGGACGGTATGGCGATACCTTTCTCCCCAGACGTTAAAGATCGGATGTAGAGTGAGTGCAATATCGATGCATGCCGTCCGATCTGAGGCCGCTCATCGGACGGTGATCGCGCTCTAAAGAAGCCCATGCGATAAGCAAAGGTACAACGCAATCATCAAAGGATCTCTGTCGGTGATCTGATCTGCAAATCAACGGCCCACGCTCGATCGCCCGGTCCCCTCGTCCACAGCAGTGTTGGTGGTCCCAGTGCCACATCATCATCCACGTGACAAAATTTAATTGGGCAGGTCTTCATTGTTTCCTCGCACAGTCAGCAAGTGCGGACTCAGGGAATTTTATTCAGCTTGGTTTTATTGAAAGGTTCTGAGGTCTGGGGGTATTTTATAAGGTTTTTTGACATACGATCTCCACCATTGATTGCACGGCCCGATCTCATCCGACAGCCCACGTTCGTCCCGAGCTCTCCACTCATTTTTTAATAATTTTTCTCCAAAACAAAGGTTTTAAACCTTTGTCTCCGCTTTTTATTTTTATTTTTCCAAATAATGTGACCTCTTCACATTATTTATTCACCTCCACTCCCGACCGTCGATATTTGTGCGATTGATGGCTCCGATTTAAATTCTTCTTCCGCCTTCCCTTTGACTTCTTCTGATCAATCTCGACTGTTGGATGATGCCATCCAACGACCACACTCTCCCCACATGTCCTTCCAAAGCAGTAAACCTATATATGCAAGATTTCATAATTTTATTTGTATTTTATAGGGTTTAAATGGTTTTTCCGCCATGCTGAAGAAAATTCAAAGGCTGAGGGTGACGATCCTCCTGCCTTCAATTCATCAAAGAGAATCATTCACAGGTTTTAAACTCCACGTTTCATTAATGATTCATGAGGCATTGATGCCATTCGATCCCTGTGCAGCCCTACACACTAACAAACACAGTGAACCAAGCACAAAATCAAAGAGTATCAGTGTCGAAGACAAGAGCGCACCAGAACATGAGATTGAAGACAGATCTATGGGGATTACGGCTAAGATGGATTATCAAAAGCCTAAACCCCCTATTAAAACACAATTTAAAGGTCAATCATAAAGGTTCATCAGAAAGAAAGCCTCCACCGCCACATTTGAGGCAAATTGATTCCTCCCAGCTACCACAGTGCCACCTGTGCCTCAAAGCTCTCAAACAAAGGCCGAAGTTATTGATCAAGATCAGGTATTTGCCTTTGCGAAGCCAGAGAAGTTAATTCTGCAAATGAAATTAATGCCAAATATCAGCAGAGTTACTTTAATATTACACAGAGCCTCAAAAGTCAAAAAAAGCTCCCACCGAGCTTAAATTTTAATGTCAATGATTTAATACAGAGGACACCTATGTAATCTTCTTCATCGAGCCTCCCAAGGCCGAGAAGCCATTAATTCTGTATTAATTATCTTTAGAGATCTTTTATCAGATCTCACCTCCTCATTCTTCTATAAATACTACTGTAGAAGATGAGAGAGTGGTTGGTTGATTAGGTTGTTGTACTTTGAAATGTAATTGAGCTGGAAACTTCTGATTGTAAATAGTGTTCACTGGCTCTTGGAGCTCTGCTTGTAATAGATAATTTAGTCTGGGAAGTGTAGATGATTGCTAAACTAAAGCATTGGACTTGAAGCTATAACTGGTTTGGAACATCAATAAAAGCTGATTTATGGGATCCTAGTCTATGTCGATGGTGATGTTATTTCTTATTGTGAATTGTTGTTTTATTTCTATTTCCACTGTGTTCATCTTCTCTTATAAAGAACAGCATGCATAGAGTTAGGACCTACTGTATATCAATACCCTTCTCTGACTGAAAATCTTTATCTGAATGTTTTCCTCCTATTTGTGTTATTTGGGAATGATTTAATTTAGTTTAAGCATAGGAATGCTGGCGTTCCCTCGTCTTATTGTCTTAGCTAAATATTGTTCTTGGATGTTACTGTCATTTCATGTTAAGTAGAGATGAACTAAGGAAGATATGGTGTGCCTTGGTCCTAGTTTTATCCCCAAAGACTATCTAATTATTTTCCTTGGAATGTGTTGAAAGCTGGCTAGTTTCAAAGTACTTACTAGATCTTAGTCCATTCTGTGTTAGTTTTGTGTTTGTCTTGAAAGTAACCAATTAAAGCAGAGCTAGGAGAGGATTTGTGGTGAGCCCGGCCCGCTAGTTTCTACTCTAACAATTGCCTTTAAGTTTCCCTTTGTTTTGAAATGTTTTCTATTGAAAGTGTATCAAAGGCTGGCTAGTTTAAAAGTACTTACAAGATCCTAGTTTGCTTTTATGTCTTTCTTAAGTGTTTGTCAGAGGCTGGCTAGTTTCAAAGAACTTACCAGATCCTGGGCTACT
Organism: Pinus albicaulis; assembly: GCA_034641835.2. Classification (NCBI taxonomy): domain Eukaryota; kingdom Viridiplantae; phylum Streptophyta; class Pinopsida; order Pinales; family Pinaceae; genus Pinus; species Pinus albicaulis. Next base: position 848,311,446 of record CM076581.1, read on the forward strand.
CTTTGTTCTTCATTTGTTTAATTCCCCTTCTTTTTTTCTCATTCCATTCCATAAATAAAACTTTAAAGAGATCCTTAGACATAGATGACTTGCCCCATGGACCACTCTTGAACCTGTTGTTTCAATTAAACCCTATTATGACTCCATAGCCCAATGGAATAAAACCTGCAATTATCTATCTTTCTGGCCAAAGCTTGTTCTATTTGCTTGCAACTTCACACCTTTGAAACTCTTTGCATTTAGGACTCTCCACCTCAAACAGTAATCATGCTCAACCATCCAAAAACAAAAAAATCCTCGGCCTTCATAGCTAGCCTAATATCATAACCCAAAATTCAAAGACAAATCCATCTTTGCACTTATTGGAGAGATCCCTCTCCGAATTCAGGAGGGCTAGATCCTGGAATCCCAAAGTGGTTGAAACGATGGTTCTCCCTGCGATCGGACTTTGCCAATCTTGCTGATTATAGGGAGCTAATAGATATCATCACAATTGAAGGTCTCACTTTGATATGAATTCAATTCTGTGACATTCATATAGCATGCCAAAGGTTCCCTCCCTAATTTAGAACCAAAGTAAAAAATTTTAACATATGTGGCTATCAAGGTGTAAACCCCTTGAAAATGTTAAGGTATAGACGCCTTTTAGTTTCACAACACCAACTAGTTTCAAAAAAAATCTGAAATCTAATTACCATAGATTTACACTATCAATTAATATTTTATTCATAACATGATCAGGGAAAATTCACCCTATAAAATAAAGAACAAGACTGGCATGGAGCCTGCAACTTCTTCATAATTTTTTGAGTGCTCTTATGATATTTTTTCTTTAGAGTCTGGGTTTTGAAGTCAGCTTTATGATGCTCTTATGTTTGTACTGATGGGCCTCTAAATCAGACATAAAATCAGGCCCACCTAACCTTTCTTACGCCCATCTACCTTCCTTATGCACATAAAAGGATATATTAAATCTCTCCTTCTGCACCTAATAATATTTTCTTATACTTTAATATGTTATAAGGAAGGATTAAAGGTAGTTGCATATTTTTCCATAATATTGGTTATTTTTGTAGAATATTGTGAGAATATTTGGCAGATTATACAGATTTGGAGAAGGAGATGATTTAGGGACCTGCTCCTGCCACTAGAAGATCAATATTGGAGAATAAATGAGCACAACATCAGGAAATAAGTGAGAAATATTGGAGAGATTCAAGGGGATTTTCCACCCTCATTAACTCCGAAAGGCAGCCAAAGGATCCTCATGAGATCCCCCTCCAGCAATTTGAATTCCAGAAGCAACCAAGCAACTCAAGACCAAGTTCCCTCAAGACATACTTCACTTAGAGTCTCCAGCAAATCAAATTCCAAGAGGCACCCAAGCAACTGAAGATGAAGGGAACTCAATCGATGTTTACTTGGAGTCAAAGTGGACTCAATCACCATTTTCAAGGAGTTGTTGCTAGCTGCCCTATAGAATAAATAGAGCAGAGCTAGAGCTAGGAAGGAGTTATTTAGTTAACCAGTGGATTCCATTTCATCAATTCTTCCATTTTATTCTTCGATTCCATTCTAGTCCATTTGATTTATTCCATTCCATTCCATTTTCATTCGATTCCATCCCATGCCATTCATTTTCCATTCTATTAGGCTTTTTCTTTGTAAGACCTTCAGGATGTAATAAGACTGTACTTTTTTGTAATGCAATGAGTAGTCAAATGTTGTTTTACTGATCTAGTTTTAGGGAGTGAGGCTCATGGGTTAGGGCCCAATCCAGGTGCCTCAAATCCTCTATTGTTTCCATTCTTTTCTTTCATGCCATTTTGCTAGTTTTTCTTTTGAACATTTAGCTAGTTTGCTGGTATTTTTATTGATGTTTTAGCTTGCTTCCCGTCGTATTTTGTTGTAGATTTAATCTTCTCACCGAGTGGTAGAATAGTGATAAACTCCAAAATTTGTGGTCAAGATTCCCCTCTCATCTCTTTCAATAGAGCTCGAGGAGGGTAAACCTTCCCACAGACCCAAAAACTGATCTCTGTTCACTGTTTTTTCATCACGCACTTCATCTATTTTCCGTGCATGGATCAACAGGTTGATTGCAAGAATTATTGTTAAAACCCCCAGAACAGCTCCATGGTGCTTCCCCGCTTCATTTTCCATCTCTGCATTCACTCCCAAACACCTTTGTTACGCTCTATTCCTTCATTTTTCCTCATCGCAGCTACAACACCTTTTTCTTCACAAAACGCTTGAAAACCTTTAAATTTTGACCTTCGTTGTTTTCTTCTCGGTTCTCCTGCTACCGTACATCACAATCGCACTTCGCAGTGTTTTCCTTCTTCTTTTAAAACTTTCCATTCATTTTTTCCGATTTCGATATTGTCATCGCGCTCCACCTCCACTCCCACCGCCACATCATCCCTATCGCAATCACATCCCGCATTTTTTACCTTATCACAAATCGCATCCTGCACATTTGGTTAGGTTAACACTTACTACTTTTTTTCCTATTGCGATATTGCGATATCGCATATCGCGCTCTGCAACATTTACCACATCGCAAATCAAAGTTCGCAACATTTACCTCATTGCATTTCGCCAATATCGCATTTCGCACACTGCAGTGTTTACTCTGTCGCACTTCGCACTTCATAGATTTTACCTTTTCACAATTTGCACTTCGCTTCCACTCCCAAACTGTACTCTTGCTTCTCCACCATCACACTTTTCAAAACATTCCAATCGAAAGTGATTTCTCCACTATAATAAGGTTTAAAACCCCCTCTTTCCACTTCTAAGCCCCATTTCACGTGTTAAGCCTTCCATTAGCACCTTTTACCCCTTTTCTTCTCCAACCTGCAAAATGAACACTCTTTTAATTAGGATTAAGTCATGGATAGCTTAGTTGCATGGGTAGAAGCATGATAGATAGACCATAGGATAAATAGAGTGCATTTAGCCGATTGGCCAAGTTAATTGTGGTTTAAATCAGTTTCCTTTCTACAACTTGGTTTAGTTTCCTTCCAGTCATTCCCTTTCAGCAAATTAATTTAGTTTCTTTCTGACATTTCCTTTTAGCAATATAGTTTAGTTTATTTTTAGTCATTTCGTTTTCTGCAAAGTAAATTAGTTTCATTCTTGTCATTTCTTTTCAGCGATTTAATTTAGTTTCCTTCTATCATTTCCTTTCTCCAATTTAGTCTAGTTTCATTGAAGTGTGACAGACTTCACTGAGAACCCTTAAAAATAGCACCCTTTCGTAGAGCAAATGAGGACGACATGAACAAAACGCATCTGCTATGTATATAGCACTGTCACCTCCAAGTTTGTACAAACCTCGAGTTGATAAAGTAAAGTAGGGCAGCCCCTGGTAGTTGCAACACTCTTGGTGCAATACCAGGGCTCACCACTTTTTTGGAGCCATTGCCGAGGAGGTGTCTAGTAGATGTTTTGATTCTATTTTAGCATTATTTTCTACTTTCCTTTTCATGTTGTTTCTGAAACATTTAACAATACAGAAAAATCTGATTTTCACACCTCATAGGAGTAGGGATACTAAGAATCTTTTTTTTAAATACTTCTCCGATACCAACCCCCCCACTTGACCACGTGGTGTAGTAAGAACCACATCACCATACACTTTTGAAGGAAGAAGAGATGGATGGATATGATGAAAATGAAGAAGATCTTATTGGGTTTCTCATTCAAGATATGGACATCAGTGTACCCATGAAGAACATCCCTCCATATTTTCTTCCCAACTTCCATGGTATGAGGACAGAGGATCCAGAAACATTTCTCTTTGAATTTGAGATACTTTGTAGGTCTTATGGCTACTTATCACACACTCAAAAATTGAGATTGTTTCCTAAAACATTGAAGGATTGATCTCTTAAATGGTTCATGAGTCTGGGTACTAATTAAATAAGATCATAGAATGATAAGAAAAGTATATTCCTAGAAAAATATAAAGATCGTGATCTTAGAGAAGAAATTTTTAGAATGAACCAAGAAAAATATGAGAGCCTTGAGGATCTAATAGAGAGATTCATGTATAATGTTAAGAGGGAAAAAATGCATCATCTAGGATTTGACACACTAAAAACCCTCTTACTTAGAACAATTAGGGATGAGTGGATTGATCTCCTCAATGTCATGAGTAGAGGAGATGTATACCAATTGTCATTTGAAGAAATTTGTGAAATATGCAAGCGCATATCAAGAGGAAGGGAAAGAGTAAGTAAATCAACATCAACATTGGTAAGGCAAGATGAAATTGGAAATTTGCTAGATAACTTTAAAACAGAAATTCTTAGCAATCTAACTGAAGAAGTAGAAATGTTAAGAATGAAATATGAGCAAAAAGAAGATGTTGATATTTTTGTTATCCATGCATAATCATATGCTACTAAATGTTTTTCACCATTCCCCAGGTTTAAATCATTTTACCAAGAAGACAATGGAGCAAGGAAATCACCAAAGAAGCTATGTTATGTAGCTCCAAGGAGACCCTGGCAACGTAGTCAAATTGATATGATGCAAGGACCTACTTCACAATTTCAAGCTTATTCACATCCATCTCAAACTAATTGGGATGCACTCCCTCCTTGGAAACCTTGGCTAGCTCACCCCCAAAACCAATCTTGGCAACATGGTTGGCAAGGTCATTATTGGGAAAATCCACAATATCCTCAATATTTCCTTCCATATCCTCCATGCTATCCTTACCATCCACCTCCACCACAACCACAGACTCAACCACATCCATATCGTATATCCACCCCGACTCAACTACCTGTACCATCATTTAGAAACCCACACCATGAAGCATCTCATCCCACTTACAATGTTGAGGCACAACAATACCAAACATATTCTCTTGATCTAAATGGTCTGCATCTTAGTTCAAGAAAGGTATTGCAGAGAAGAGATTTTCTCAATGTAATTGAAGGACAACATCAAGAAGAAGAAGATCCAAATGAGGAGATCAAAATCAAGGGTTGCACATGATGAAGAGCCTCAGAATCAGATGTTGAGAAAGTTTCCTCATGGTTATCGGCATTTCCTCCATGTGTTCAAGGGAACAATAAACAAAAGGAGGAAGATTTGAATGTCATAATAGAAGAGGACATCCAAGGTGATCCAACTCAGCAAGTGGACTAGGGGCATCACAACTATATTGACATATGGTTCCAAACATCCATTAAGTTGCAGCAACGAACTCTTCTCCAACAGTACTTGATACAATCCCAGTGAAAGCAATTCATCTCTCATATTCAGGTACATGTCAAAGCATGTATTCCAAGTGTGCACATGATTTTATCTGTCCTATTGATGTGTACATGGCTCCATTAGAAGTATTCATATACTTGAAAAAGCTTTTTTTTTTCAAGTAGAGTAGGAAAGTGAAAAAAAAGAGGGAAAGAATAAAATATCATATGAAAACCTCTTTGAGGCTTCTAAGATCCGCTCACTGATTGAAACCCTTCATGAGGTGGTCATTGGGTTGAAAATAAATAAAATATCCTAGGTGAAAACCTCCTTTGAGGTGCCTAGGTAGACCTACTAGTGGAAAACTTCATTGAGGCAACTAATAGGCCTTAAAAAAAAAAATTGCATGTATCCATGTATCTCTCTCTAATGAATGAAGATGCTCTCCAACCTTTGCAACTAGAAAATAGCAAGTTGGCACGAAAATAAAATTTGGTCAACACTTTATTCAAAGGTAGTCAAACTTGGACTTCCTCTTCATGTGCTTAGAAGCTCCAAAATACCTCAAGCAGATCGCCAAAAGCAGCAACTTTGATATCACATGCAAAAACAAATCAATGGTAAGGCTCAGGTATGCAATCATATAACCCTTTCTTCAAATCTATTTTAGCTTAATTTTACATTAAAAGTGAGGTTGAATGTTATACATAAATCTAAACGCAAGAGAGTAAACCCTGCAAGCATTCATAACCATCTCACTTTTTTCACTAAGAAAAGAAATGAAGGCTAAAAAAGAAAACTACTTGAGAAAGGAAGTGTAAGTTCATTTAATAAAATACAAAGATGCAAAGAATGAAGAATCAGCCAACATAAAAATAAATAATAATAAATAATATATATATATATATATATATATATATATATATATATATATATATATATATATATATATATATATATATATATTTATATCATATATCTATATTTAATTATATATATATATTAATTTATTATTTTAAGTAAAAAGAAAAACAAGCAGAAGAAGAAAAATGGAAGAAAAGGACCCATCACCCCTGGGTAATAAAGAGATGAAATTAATATCTCCACAGCACCTACAAAAAGAAATGCAAGCAGAATAGCAAGAAGATTAGCAGGGGGGGCAGCGCATGGCCCAAGAAACAAAAAATGAAATAAGCCAGCATGCAAGAAGAACCATAAGGCAGGGAGGATGAATAGGTTTCTCAGAAGATGAGAAACAATTTCAGTAGGGGGGTGATGATGGGCCTCTAAATTAGACATAAAATAAGGCCCATCTAACCTTTCTTAGGCCCATCTACTTTCCTTATGCACATAAAAGGATATATTAAATCTCTCCTTCTGCACTTAATAATGTTTTCTTATGCTTTAATATGTTCATAGGAAGGATTAAAGGTAGTTGCATATTTTTGTCTAATATTGGTTATTTTTGTAGAATATTGTGAGAATATTTGGCAGATTATACAGATTTGGAGAAGGAGATGATTTAGGGACTTGATCCCTGCCACTAGAAGATCAGGATTGGAGAATAAATGAGAACAACATCAAGAAATCAGGGAGAAATCTTAGAGAGATTCAAGGGGATTGTCCACCCTCCTTAAATCCCAAAGGTGCCCAAAGGACCCTCATGAGATCCCCCTCCAGCAATTCGAATTCCAGAGGTAGCCAAGCAACTCAAGACCAAGTGCACTCAAGCCATACATCACTTGGAGTCTCCAGCAAATCGAATTCCAAGAGGCAGCCAAGCAACTGAAGATGAAGGGCACTCAATCAATGTCTACTTGGAGTCAAAGTGGACTCAATCACCATTTTCAAGGGAGCTATTGGTAGTTTCCCTATTGAATAAATAAAATAGAGCTAGAGCTAGGAAGGAGTTACTTAGTTAGCTAGTGGATTCCATTCCGTCGATTCTTCCATTCCATTCTTCAATTCCATTCTGGTCCATTCAATGTAGTCCATTCCATTCCATTTTCACTCCATTCCATCCCATGCCATTCATTTTCCTTTCTATTAGGCTTTTTTTGTTTAAGACCTTCAGGATGTAATAAGACTGTATTTTATTTTAATGCAATGAGTAGTCAGACGGTGTTTTATTGATCTAGTTTCAGGGAGCGAGACTCATGGGTTAGGGCCCAATCCATGTGCCTCAGCTCTTCTGTTGTTTCCATTCTTTTCTTTCATGTCATTTAGCTAGTTTTTATTCTGAACATTTAGCTAGCTTGCTGGTATTTTTATTGATGTTTTAGATTGTTTCCCGCCGTATTTTTCTGTAGATTTAATCTTCTCACCGATTGGTAGAATACTGATAAACTCTAAAATTTGTGGTCAAGACTCCCCTCTCATCTCTGTCAATAGATCTCGAGGAGGGTAAACCTTCCCACAGACCCAAAAACTTATCTTTGTTCATTTTTTTTTATCACACATTTCATCTATTTTTTGTGCATGGATTAGCAGGTTGATTGTAGGAATTATTTTTAAAACACTAAGAGCAGCACCATGGTGCTTCCCCGCTTCATTTTCCATCTCTGCATTCGCTCCCAAACACCTTTGTTACGCTTTATTCCTTCCTTTTTCCTCATCGCAACTACTGCACCTTTTTCTTCACAAAACGCTTGAAAACCTTTAAATTTTGACCTCCACCCTTTTCTTCTCGATTCTCCTACTACCTTACATCGCAATCACACTTTGCATTGTTTTCCTTCTTCTTTTAACACTTGCCACTCATTTTTTCCGATTGCGATAATGCGATATCGCATATCGCAAATTACATTTTGTGCATTTTCCCTTTTCCCTTAATAATTACCACCTCTGAACGTCGTTTGCGATATTACAATCGCACTCCACCTCCGGTCCCATCGCCATGTTATCCATATCACAATCGCATCCCGCAGTTTTTATTTGGTTTCGTTAACACTTACCACTCTTTTTACTGATTGCAATATTGCGATATCGAATATCACACTCCACAACATTTACCACATTGCAAATCGCAGTTTTTAACATTTACCTCATCTCATTTCACCGATATCGCATTTCGCACGTCGCAATGTTTACTCAGTCACACTTCGCACTTCGCAAATTTTATCTTTTCGCAATTCGCACTTCGCTTCCACTCCCGAACTGTACTCCCACTTCTCCGCCATCGCACTTTTCAAAACATTCCGCTTCAAATCCACTTATGTGCTACAATAAGGTTTAAAACCCCCTCTTTCCACTTCTAAGCCCCATTTCATGTGTTAAGCCTTCCATTAGCACCTTTTACCCCTTTTCTTCTCGAAGCTGCAAAATCAACACTCTTTCAATAAGGATTAAGTCATGGATAGCTGAGTTGCATGGGTAGAATCATGGTAGATAGACCATAGGATAAATAGAGTGCATTTAACTGATTGGCCAAGTTAAGTGTGGTTTAAATCAGTTTCCTTTCTGCAACATAGTTTAGTTTCTTCCAGTCATTTCCTTTCAGCAAATTAATTTAGTTTCTTTCTGCCATTTCCTTCCAGTAATATAGTTTAGTTTCTTTTCAGTCGTTTCCTTCTCTAAAAATTAAATTAGTTTCATTCCTATCATTTCTTTTCAATGATTTAATTTAGTTTCCTTTTGTCATTTCCTTTCTCCAATTTAGTCTAGTTTCATTGAAGTGTGACAGACTTCACTGAGAACCCTTAGAAATAGCACCCTTTCATAGAGTGGAAGTGGATGCCATGAACATAACACATCTGTTGTGTATATAGCACTGTCACCTCCAATTTTTTATGAACCCTGGGTTTATAAAGTAAAGTAGGGGAGCGCCTGGGAGTTGCAACACTCTTGGTGCAATGGAAAGGCTCACCATGTAATCTAAGTTACTTTCACCATGAATAAGGTTTTATGATTAATTTATTAATCAAAATTGATTGATCTTCCTAATATGAAAATTTTAATATGAGAATGCTAAAAATATAATGGTTCAATTTCCCACATAAGAGAAATAATTCCTATGCCATACCAGCAAATAAATTGTTACAATTAGAACGATAACTCAAAATCTACATGTGTTGAAAAATAGTCAGAAAAGCATCGACAAGAAAATAAAAAAGTGACGTTTTGGGTCTAAGGAACATAAAAGAAAAATATAAAAATAAGAAGTGTATCTTATCTTATCTTCATCCACATATGAAGAGGCATGAGTATGAAATGAAAAATCCATACACTAGAATATTTACCACACAATCTTGGTTCAATTTTTAGCCAGGGTGGGTAGACTTGCTAGGTGCTCAGAAGACACTGTGACATTTGTAAGTTGAAGACCCCTATTGTAAGAGAAATAAATCTAAGTGTAATGACCTTAACATGAATAGATAGTTGAATGCAAGAGTAAAGTAGTGGTGCAGTCTCTTAAATTACTATAGTTGCAAGCTGAACCTGGTTGGTTCTAATGATAACAAGGAGAAAAAAGTACTTGTAGCAGGCCATCTCATGCCTTTGTTGACTCGTGGATTTCCACTCCTGAGTTTTCTGTAAGGTTATTCATTGTTTATGTGCTTCATTTCATTTGTGTGCTCTCAAGTTAAAACAGAAGGGTGTTAACAATAAGTCGTTGACTTAAACATGTTCTAAAATATGATGGATTAATTGAATTTTGTTATGCATATTGGAAAAATATTCTAAAAAATATGGGCTTGAACTTTGATGCCCATTGCACACCCCTTACAACTTGGACTTTGTTTTTTATATGGGTTAAAACATATTGCTTTTACGAGTAAAATATGCATGAATTTAGCAGCTGTGAATAGCCATAATTTCCTAGTGAAACTATTGGAAGTGCCCATTGCATAACCTACTCAATTATCCAACACCTTGTGTAGGGAATTTTGAAGACAATGATTTTTGTGGTGTGATACATACACTCTCTGGACATGGCATGTATTTGACAGTTAACCTTATCAATGAGAGAACTGAATGAAATTTTGAATCTACACAAACATCTTTGTGCTTTTTAAACCTTCTAAACTCACAATTCTTTTTGTTGTACATTTATTTATTTTAATTTAGATATGTGGGGAGAGATAAAGGGACATATTGTTAATGCAGAGTGATTATTGTGAATAATTTCTTCCCCTTAAAGCGATGGGTTTTCCTAATGTTGTAGTCATGTGGAACTCACAGAATTTGATAGAGGAACCAAAGACTAAGCCTTCTATCATAGGAACATCATTCGTGAACCTTGGAGAGTTTGTGTCATGTGAAGAATATGCAAAGAAAAGCACAAAGATCCTTGTTTCTTGTTTCATTGGAGGAATGACATCTGAAGCAGTATTTTGTGTAAGCTCCTTTGGTCATTCTATTGTGTTTCGACCTAACTACTTACTATTTACCTAGGTCACTATTGCATATATAAAGATCTCTGGTTACAACACAAACACACTAGTCTCTAAGATCAAAGCTTGAATTAATGGAAGCAATTAAGGTGATTTGTTTCTTTCACTTTCTTGCATTTTGACTAAGAACTTTGTTAAATTTGTTTTTGTTGCATTAATTTGGAGATAATTTGGGTTACTAATTCATGTATATAGAATAAGTGGGAGGTTTCTATTTTTGGTTGCATTCTTAATAGGGAGTCCTTTTCATGTCCATTTCCTTTTTCCAAATTATTTATATGTTAAACTTGAGTACAATTGTTTTGATTAATGCAGATTACTGTCAATTTTTGGAGCTTCAGACCTCTCAGGAAGCAATAGATGTTGATCACAACGTTATAGTTCCTTCATTTTATTTCATTGGAGGCCATTTTTCATCCAATAAAGATGAAGCATCTGATTTAAAAGTGGGTTTAAGAAATGTGAGAATTTTCACGGAATATGTTGCAGTGGGGAGATCAAAGAATGCAGTCGATATTTCCAAGCACAAATCCTCAAATTTCCAAACAATCGATATTTCAGACATGGAAATGCTAATTATAGACTGCATAGTGGAATTCCAAATGAAACTAAACAAACCCTTCCTTCTATATTTCTAATTGTTTGTGATGTTGATGTTAAACGAAAAGATCAAGCCCCTTCTTAATTCACAGGAATATATTTACATGTGATGAAACATGCAGACACTCGCAATGTTTAAAAATAGAATTAAACATCAGCACTTTTAAAGCAACCACCAAGAACCTACTTCGCTAGGAATTTTGGTTCTTTTAAATTGTAACACATACAATACACCAACTTCTAATGACAATTTGATACAGAAGAAAATAGATAAGATTTAGAACATAAATCACCTTACCGATAACACTAAAATATTTTTAAGGAGTTTATGTACAATGACTTACATTTTGCGAGTTTAGCAAGCTTTTGAGATAACTGATGTATGTCGAATCCAATTCTGGATGCTCTTTTATTGAACTCAGACTACACATAACCAACAGATCTTGATCCTGCATATTTTGCGAAAATTTTGAAGAAGAACAAGACTTCTGTAATCTATCTATAATTGTATAGAATTCTACTATTCTATCCTAGTAAGAGGACAAATTAACAGATCTCATAGACATTTCTGAGTGTTTATTTGCCAATTACGGTCATTTTACCTCAAAAAACCGATTGTGGTCTTGCAATTTGAAATACCAGCCAGAAAGATGCCCAAGCACAATTTCTTTTTGAATATTATTCCACCAAAATGCAACTCGGAAGGTCAAGCAAAAACGAGATTGATGTAGGGTAGAAACTCTAATGACGATTGTGTATGCATATCCCTTTCCTTGACTGAAAATTGTAAATATATTCCTATACTCAGCTCCACAAATTTACACAGTAATTACCATGACCCAGTTGCAAAAACGAACATGTGCCAAAAACCCATGCCTTTGTTGCCACAATACTGGCCATCTTCAACGGAATTTCCCGGTCAGATTCTCCAAGGTCAAGCGGCCGCGCAACTACTCCATTTCGAAAGTTGCTGGTATTCGGCCTTCTCACTCGCTGAGGGTGGATAAATTGGGTAAGTCTAGCTCTGTCTCGAGTGGGATACAGGTTCAAAATAACATTGCTCATAAATTTGAATGCATTTCTTCTAGTTTCTGCCAAAAACCTGTTGATATGCTACCTTCCTTGGGTTCTAATGGATTAACCACTCCTCCTCCTCTTAAAGCTTCCCCCCTTGGAGACTGCATTGGTTGATGCCTTTTGGACAACTTCATAGCTGCTCCCGACCTTCCACTGGCAAGCTGATTAATCTTGACCCTCCTACCGAGCCGGATATGGCTAATGCTCTTCCCGGTGATGTTTCCTTCTTACCTTTTGCAATTAGCGCCCCTCCTTTAATTGGTAAATGTCCCCCTGTTAATGGGAGGAAGACTGGAAGAGAAAGCTTTTTTGAGAACCCGAGGAACCATGTCCTCTTACCCTCTCCTGCTAGCCCTTTAGCCGTATCTCCTTCCATGCCACCTTTGGAATGGGCTTCCCCTTTCAATAGACAAGACCAATATGTCGATATGCCCAATGAATCTCCTATAAATTCTGTTAGAGATGATTTGGAGGCAATTTTGAGAGATCCGGATATGGATCTGGCGGCATTGACGATGTTTGATAAGAGCTCCCTGGACCCTCAACCTAGAATTTCTCCAAAATTGGTTGCCAACATTACTGTCAGGAAGACCACTAAATGCGGCTCCAGACACTTTCGTGGTAGACAAAAGACAAAGGCAATTTTCCAGGGCGAGATTTTGAATCTAAAATATATTCCAGTCATGTCTATGGACGGTGATAGGGCCCTTAGAGAAAGCTACCCTCATAAGGGTGCGACATGATCTCCATCCTATCTCTTAATGATCTAGGGTAAAATCTTAATACCCCTTAACCAAGACCTTTTACTTCGGCTGATAAATAGAATTGCATTTAATTAAAGACATTAAAGAACTGAAATGAACAATTGTAGCTGTAAATAAGAGGAACATAAATGAACAAGATCAGCAATCATAAGAACACGTCGTTTGATGACGGAGTTTGTCCAGGAGGGACTACATCTCCGGGCCTTGGTGTCAAGATGGTGTAGGCCGCTGCATTATGTGTTGTGAGAAGAAGATGTACATGGATGTGCTTTCCTATGACATACAAGGAAAAATTTCCCTCACGCAGGAGTGGCTTGACTTCTTTAAGAGATGTTCTACTACGGAACTCTCATACATAAAGAAAGACTCCTATCAGTATGATCATAGCTGACATGTAATAAAAAAGAGTATCCCACCAATCTTAGCAAACAAGGGATCTCAACAATACACATACGAAATAAGAGCATCCCGCCAATGTGGCATAAAAGGGGCTCATACATGACACAAATCCATAGCTGAAAATACATCAAAAACAACACAAAGCAAGATCCCACGACTCATGTATCAACCGGGATCTGCAAGACATAATGCATCTCAATGAGAAATAAATGAAGAAGTACATGGAATACACATCATATACCTCATGCTGCCATTTGCTGAAGGCTGAGCAGCTTTACGGCAGAATCTGAAAACAACATCAATCTTGTGGCATCGAGAAAGTGAAAAACGACTGCTCACATGTGCAAATCTGACACCGGCATAGTCCACTTCCAAAAGTGGCTGGAAAATCGAAAACTCAGATGCAGAAACTGAGCACGCCATCAGACTCGTGGCGCTGAGTAGTGCTGAAATGACATAAAATTTGTCCCATTTGGACAAAGTCAAAATTTCGCCCTTCTTGAAAATTGGTCTCAATCAAGGTTCCGCTTGCCTCTTTCTGGGCTCATGGTTCCACTGCACCTGCAAAAATAATAAATCTCGAACTACGTGCGTGCTGCTCCATTCCCTGGGCGCACTGGTCTGTAATTAAAAATTATTAAAGTCAAATTCTGTGCGCGCTCCGCTCCTCCATGGTTTTGGGCGCAATGTGCAAATTATGGGTTTAAATAAAAATTGTTGGGCGAATTTACCAATGTATGCAGTTGGTGTAATGGTAAAAATAAGAATTGGTTGAGGAGAGGTCGGGGGGTCAAATCCCGCCCCTCCATATTTGGCATACTTTTTTTTTTTGAAAAACAATATAATATTGTTTTGGGGGGCCGGACCCGCATTGGGCGGCCCGCCCCCAACCACCTCCATATCACGGTTTTAACATATTATATATATATGGGTTGAACGTTAACACATAACCATTATGTATTACATATATATCTGACGGCTGGAAAGGTGTTCCGTGGGGTCCGGCAGAGGTCATGGCCCGCCGGCCCATAAATATATATTTTTTTTATTTGATATGACATGCGGTCGGGTGAGGTGGCGGGGGTTGTGGCCTGCCACCCCCTTTTTTTAAATAATTTTTGCTCTTATAAAACAAATTATGCCTTTTGAAAAATTCGGTTTTGGACCGAAGGAGGCAATTTAAACAGGCCACAATTTCGCCCGGAATCTGGCCTGAGCTTGCCGGAATCTAGTGGCCGGAAAAAGTCCAATTCGTGCCTTTCTTAAGGCTATCTAGTCACCAAGTCAACCTGGAACTTTGACCGCTTATAACTTCTTCATACGGACTCGGAATTGAGTGCCATCTGCGCCATTGGATTCAGAAAGACGAGATCTACAACATGAACCTAGTTCAAGAATCTTTCGAACACTTTGATTTTTGAGCCTTTTACTCAAGCCACTTGTACCTGTACCTGATTATTCCACCTGGATCAATCCTCCCCACTGAGGAGCTTTTGGTCCTCCAAAAGCATCAAGCTTTACATATCATCAACTATCTGCAACTGTTGTTGAAAGGCGCATCCCCACATGACTCCTTCACCTGGCATACTTTGGAATCAAGATGCAAAGCCATCATGTACAACTGCTACAATGTGATGTCTGAAAAGGCACATCCCTTGAAGACTCCTTCACCTTACGTACTTTAGAATCAAGATGCAAAGACAACACCTGCAAATCGCTAAAATGCAAATGTCTCAAAAGGTACATCCCTTGAAGACTCCTTCACCTCACGTACTTAATCGAGAGGTGGCCGACACTCGCAATCGCTGAAATGCAGCTGTCTTAGTGCAGACCTTCGAGCATTCTTAGCCACGATTGAATCAAAGGATAAAGCCAACACCGCAGAATCGCTGCAATGCGATGTCTGAAAATGAACATCCCTTGAAGACTCCTTCTCCTCACGTACTTAGGAATCGAGATGCAAAGCCAACACCTGCAACTGTAGAAATGAAAATTTCTGAAAAGGCACATCCCTTGAAGACTCCTTCACCTCACGTTCTTCGGAATCGAGATGCAAAGACAACACCTGCAACTGTAGAAATGCAAATGTCTGAAAAGGCACATCCTTTAAAGACTCCTTCACTTAAGTCCTTCAGAATCGGAATGCCAACACCTGCCTAAAGCTGCAATGAACATTACATTCTCAATGTGACCAACAATGACCTAGATATTTCCATACTTGCCACGAGTTTATAACATGTACTTCGTGGTCAAGCTTACAGCAAAATGGAAATCATACCTCAACAAAATTACAAGACCAGACCTCATCGTCGCATTTTGAAGTGATGGTAAAACTCCTCATCGCTTTTACATGAAAGAAATGCATCAGACAACTCATACAACATGACCAAAACATAATCGTCACATCTCAAAGTGATGGCAACATATCATCACTTTTACATGAAAGAGATCTAACACACGACATATAAAACAAGGCCAAAAAGAAATGTCATGGTCGCTTAAACGAGTGATGGAAACACATCATCACTTTCATAATAAAAATGAGACAAATGGCTTACAAGCATGGCCATGACAAGCTTAACATCTCTAGAAAAAACAATCTAGAAGAACCACTTCTCATTTATTAAAATGAGTGGATCATTTCCCTATGGATAACTTGCTTGTCAATCAGCTCTTTCAACTGGTGTATGCATGGGCTCTTTGGCTTTACGGCGCTGCTTTGGATGAAGTTTCCAGCATGTGGCTCTTTGGTGGCCACTTCGGTCACAATGGGTGCAAAATTTATTTTTCCTCCAAACCTGCTTAACTGATTTCTTTTCCTGTTGGGGAGAAGGCTTTTCGTGCCTCTTCCTTCTTTGCGCTGCCATCCTCTTCCAGCACTCAGAAATCACATGGTTATTTAAACCACAAAAATAACAAGTTTTACAATGCCATATTTTACGACCATGGTTATCGACATTCTTGTAATCAAAATGCACTCTAGAATAATGAGACTTAGTATACCTTCTGTGGTGGTCTATGGTGCCATCATGATGATGGGAGCTCACGTCTCCTTCACATCATTGTGAATGATGTAGGAACATCCATCATTCTCTGGAGAGTTCATCATTATTTGTTTGCTCTTGATGTCTTCCAGAACATCCTCACGCAATGTATTCTGGCCCAGTATACTCAGGTCACAATAACCTTCAATGTTCAAGAGTGCCTGCCACGAATGCCAAGTCCCCCCTCTTGTACCTCTATTTAGTGATTTTCGCGAGCTGCCATACCCTCGGGTGAGTCCAATTCCACACTTCCAACCGAAATTATATCAGCAGAAGAATCACAGTAACCAACACCTGCTTATCAGTGTTAATAACAACAAATAATAAAATCACAAAGCCTTCGTCGCGCTCACTGTCAATACCTCCTATATTGTAGGTCAAGTGATCCGCCTACTTTCCTGCCTGAGAATTATTTTAAGGCATCATGATCTCTCTGAAGAGTTTCATTGTTGCATTTCAAATATTCCCACGCCTCTGTCGTGGCTTGCAACTGAAGCTGCAACTTCTGCTTCTTCTCCTTCTCTTCATCTAGGAATGCCTTCAAGGCATCATGATTTGCTAGCAGAATTTCATTGTTGCGCTTCCAATCTTCCCACGCTTCTATTGTGGCTTCCAACTGAAGCTGCAACTGTTGTTTTTCCTCCTTCTCTGTGTGTAGGAGGGTCTTCAATTCTTCGTTCTCTGTTGCTTGTTTTTCGTACGCCTCGTACAATATGTCCGCTTTCTCGGACACCCTGAGCATGGTTTCATACATGTCCTTGACACTCTCCATGGCTCAAATTAGCAAACGTTCAATGTTCACGCCTGCAATCCAATCAGCAAGAATACCTGCTCTGATACCACTGCACCTGCAAAAATAATAAATCTCGAACTACGTGCGCGCTGCTCCATTCCCTGGGCACACTGGTCTGCAATTAAAAATTATTAAACTCGAATTCTGTGCGCGCTCCGCTCCTCCATGGCTTTGGGCGCACTGTGCAAATTCTGGGTTTAAATAAAAATTGTTGGGCGAATTTACCAACGTATGCAGTTGGTGTAATGGTAAAAATAAGAATTGGTTGAGGAGAGGTCGGGGGGTCAAATCCCGCCCCTCCATAGTTGGCATACTTTTGTTTTTTGAAAAACAATATAATATTGTTTTGGGGGGCCGGACCTGCATTGGGCGGCCCGCCCCCAACCACCTCCATATCACGGTTTTAACATATTCTATATATATGGGTTGAACGTTAACACATAACCATTGTGTATTACATATATATCCGACGGCTGGAAAGGTGTTCCGTGGGGTCCGGCGGAGGTCATGGCCCGCCAGCTCATAAATATATATTTTTTTGATTTGATATGACATGCGGTCGGGTGAGGTGGCGGGGGTGGTGGCCTGCCACCCCCTTTTTTTAAATAATTTTTGCTCTTATAAAACAAATTATGCCTTTTGAAAAATTTGGTTTTGGACCGAAGGAGGCAATTTAAACAGGCCACAATTTTGCCCGAAATCTGGCCTGAGCTTGCCGGAATCCGGTGGCCGGAAAAAGTCCAATTCGTGCCTTTCTTAAGGTTGTCCAGTCACCAAGTCAACTTGGAACTTTGACCGCTTATAACTTCTTCATAAGGACTCGGAATTGAGTGCCGTCTGTGCTGTTGGATTCAAAAAGACGAGATCTACAACATGAACCTAGTTCAAGAATATTTCGAACACTTTGATTTTTGAGCCTTTTACTCAAGCCACTTGTACCTGTACCTAATTATTCCACCTGGATCAATCTTAATACCCCTTGATCCGAAACCACTTGATCCAGGGTAAAATCTTAATACCCCTTAACCAAGACCTTTTACTTCGGCTGATAAATAGAATTGCATTTAATTAACGACGTTAAAGAACTGAAATGAACGATTGTAGCTGTAAATAAGAGGAACATAAATGAACAAGATCAGCAATCATAAGAACACATCGTTTGATGACGGAGTTCGTCCAGGAGGGACTACATCTCCGGGCCTCGGTGTCAAGATGGTGTAGGCTGCTGCATTATGTGTTGTAAGAAGAAGATGTACATCGATTTGTTTCCCTATGACATACAAGGAAAAATTTCCCTCACGCAGGAGTGGCTTGACTTCTTTAAGAGATGTTCCACTGCAGAACCCTCATACATAAAGAAAGACTCCTATCAGTATGACCATAGCTGACATGTAGCAAATAAGAGTATCCCGCCAATCCTAGCAAACAAGGGATCTCAACAATACACATATGAAATAAGAGCATCCCGCCAATGTGGCATAAAAGGGGCTCATACATGACACAAATCCATAGCTGAAAATACATCAAAAACAACACAAAGCAAGATCCCACGACTCATGTATCAACCGGGATCTGCAAGACATAATGCATCTCAATGAGAAATAAATGAAGAAGTACATGGAATACACATCATATACCTCATGCTGCCATTTGCTGAAGGTTGAGAAGCTCTGCGGCAGAATCTGAAAACACCATCAATCTTGTGGCGTCGAGAAAGTGGAAAACGACTACTCACATGTGCAAATCTGACACCGGCATAGTCCACTTCCAAAAGTGGCTGGAAAATCGAAAACTCAGATGCAGAAACCGAGCACGCCATCAGACTCGTGGTGCTGAGTAGTGCTGAAACGACATAAAATTTGTCCCATTTGGACAAAGTCAAAATTTCACCCTTCTTGAAAATTGGTCTCAATCAAGGTTTCGCCTGCCTCTTTCTGGGCTCATGGTTCCACTGCACCTGCAAAAATAATAAATCTTGAACTACGTGCGCGCTACTCCATTCCCTGGGCGCACTGGTCTGCAATTAAAAATTATTAAACTCGAATTCTGTGCGCGCTCCGCTCCTCCATGGCTTTGGGCGCACTGTGCAAATTCTGGGTTTAAATAAAAATTGTTGGGCGAATTTACCAACGTATGCAGTTGGTGTAATGGTAAAAATAAGAATTGGTTGAGGAGAGGTCAGGGGGTCAAATCCCGCCCCTCCATAGTTGGCATACTTTTGTTTTTTGAAAAACAATATAATATTGCTTTGGGGGGCCGGACCCGCATTGGGCAGCCCGCCCCCAACCACCTCCATATCATGGTTTTAACATATTATATATATATATGGGTTGAATGTTAACACATAACCATTATGTATTACATATATATCCGACGGCTGGAAAGGTGTTCCGTGGGGTCCGACGGAGGTCATGGCCCGACGGCCCATAAATATATATTTTTTTGATTTGATATGACATGCGGTCGGGTGAGGTGGCGGGGGTGGTGGCCTGCCACCCCCTTTTTTTAAATAATTTTTGCTCTTATAAAACAAATTATGCCTTTTGAAACATTCGGTTTTGGACCGAAGGAGGCAATTTAAACAGGCCACAATTTCGCCCGGAATCTGGCCTGAGCTTGCCGGAATTCGGTGGCCAGAAAAAGTCCAATTCGTGCCTTTCTTAAGGCTGTCCAGTCACCAAGTCAACCTGGAACTTTGACCGCTTATAACTTCTTCATACGGACTCGGAATTAAGTGTCGTCTGCGCCGTTGGATTTAGAAAGACGAGATCTACAACATGAACCTAGTTCAAGAATATTTTGAACACTTTGATTTTTGAGCCTTTTACTCAAGCCACTTGTACATGTACCTGATTATTCCACCTGGATCACTTAACATAAGAGGGATGGGCGATCCCTCTAAAACAATTTGCCTCAGGGAGCTGGTTAGAACTCATCGTCCATTGATCATCTTGCTTCAGGAAACTCTTTGTTTGAGGATGACAGGAGTTGGCTCTTTACTGTCTGTATGTCTGGGTTGGAAGGCAGCTGGGGTTAACTCTGTTGGGCGGTTGGGTGGTATGGCAGTCGTCTGGGATGACCGGCGTTTTGATATTTTGGCATACAAGTTCTTTGGAGGCATTCTTTTATACTGCTTCAGCAGAGGATTTTGCGAAAGGGTTGCCATCATCAATCTATATGCGCCCTGCCAATCACGGTCTGGCTTTTGGGAAAAGTTGGACAGAAGCGGGTTGTTAAAGCTTAGAAATCTTATGTTGGTTGGTGATTACAATGTCTCTCTCACTGTGGATGAATCTTGGGGCCTGCGGGCTAGATTGGATCCTATGGCTAGAAGAGTATCTCAAATACTTGATAGACACAATCTTATTGTCATTAAACATGTTCCGGTTGTGCCCACCTGGACGAATAGAAGATGCGGCAATGAGTATATCGCAAAGGTATTGGATCGAGCTATGGTCAGTCCTGGAGTGATTAATATTCTGGGAAATTTGCGCCTCTCGGTGTTGTAGTCTTCGCTCTTAGATCACATGGAAATCTTGTTAACATGGAGACACGAATCCAGTCATAAAGGGGGGCCCTTCAAATTTAACAGGGTGTGGTTGTCTGATCCTAATTTCATTTAGCTGGTGAATGCCTTCTGGAAGAAGGACAACCAGGATGATGGCAGGCCTCATTGGCTCGTCTTTGCTGAGAAATTAAGGTGTCTCAGAAAAAAGGTGAAAGGGTGGGAGCGTGATAAGAAGGCTGCACAAAGGAAAGAATTAACAAAGATTATGGATGGAATTGAGCAAGCATATAAACACTTGGCTGATGAAGTACCAAATGAGGACTTCTATACTTCTTTGAAAGCTCTTGAGAATCGAAAACTAGAATTATTGAAGATTGAGGAAACTACGTGGAAGTTGAAAAGCAGAAAATAGTGGCTCAAAGAGGGTGACTTGAACACTAAATACTTCCACGCATGTGTTATTGGAAGGAGAAACAAAAATACCATTTGGAGAATTCATAATAAGGAGGGCACTCTTATATCTGAGGAAGACAGGATTCGGAAGGCTGCCTGTGAACATTTCATGAGCTTCTACAAGAAGGATGTTGACATGGCTTTCCACAATCAGCAATGGGTTGTTCACCACCTTCTTATGATGTTTGATCAGACGGCGGTCGATAATTTCATGCAGCCTGTAGCTAGGATGGAGGTTGAAGAAGTCCTTAAATCCTTTGCTAGGGACAAGAGCCCAGGGCCTGACAGATGGCCTACTAAATTCTATCTCTGTTTTTTTGACACCTTGGGGGATGAATTACAGGGTGTGATCGAATAGATCAGAGTATCGGGATATGTTCCTGGGGATCTGAGCGCTACTTTCATTGCTCTAATTCCGAAGTCATCGGACCCCTTGAATTTTTCGGATTTCAGACCCATTGCTCTATGTAATGTATTGTACAAGCTCTCATCCAAAACTATTGCAAAAGGCTCAAAGGTCAATTTTCTAGATGGATTTCGGAGGAACAGTATGGGTTTCTTCAAGGCAGATCGATTCATGATGTTGTCGCCATTGCACAGGAAGCGATGCATTCCATCCATGACCAGAAGAAGGATGGCATAATTATGAAGGTGGATCTCTTTAAAGCATATGATTTTATTGATTGGTCCTACATCAGAGTGGCCCTCTTCAAAATTGGATTATCACTGCCAGCCATTAGGTGGATTATGGCTTGTATCTGCTCGGTTAGATACAATATAATTATCAATGGGATTCCCATCGACTTCTTCAAGGATGAGCGTGGGCTAAGGCAAGGTTGCGCTTTATCTCCGCTCATATTTCTCTTAGTGATGGAAGGTTTCAGTGATTTGATCAAAATGGCATCTAATGAGGGATATTTCAAGGGGCTGTCGGTATCTCCTCAGATCTGTATTTCCCACTCTCTCTTTGTTGATGACTTGTGTTTGGAAATATTTTCTGGAACCACTGGTTTTACTTCCATATTTTGATGTGCCGTTTTGGGTTGGCCACGGGGCTGTTTACCAACAAGCTCAAATCGTTTTTGTTTTATGATCACGGCGATGTGGGAGAGATTCAGTTTATTGCCAGTTTTCTGGGGGTGAATGTCTGCAGGATGGCGAAGGGAGTCACTTACTTGGGGTTTAGATTGAAACCCTATGCATACTCTAAAAAGGACTGGGAATGGCTTGTTGAAAAACACAAGAACAAAATCTTAAAGTGGACAAATCGTTGGCTTTCCTTGGGAGGGAGATACATTCTAATACAAGCGGTCTTGTCTCAACTATCAGTTTACTGGGGTCACCTGTTTTCACTCCCGGCCTCTATTCTTGATAAAATTAATGCTGTCATTGTGCATTTTTTATGGGCGAGGCTAAATACTGAAAGGAAATACCACCTGTGCAAGCTGTCTGAGATTACTATCCCTAAGTTTCCTGGCGGTTGGGGGCTGCTGGACATTAGAAGGTTCTCCATTGCCTTGCTTACTAATTCCATGTGGAGAGCATTGACTGGGAACGAGATTTGACCCATCATTATTGAAAGCAAGTACATCGACGATCGTTCCTTGACCGCCTTTCTCTATGGTTCCAATTTTATCCACTGGCACGCCTCTATGATCTGGAGAAGTCTATCTAAATGTAAAGAAGTCATTAGAAATATACTGTTTTGGAAGTTTGGAAATGGAAGGCTGGTTCCCATCACGTGCAGCAGAATTATGGGAGCGCAAGGAGGGGTGAACATTGATGAGGATTTCTGTCACAGACTCCCTCATAGAGGTTTTAATTACATTGCAGATGTCATTTCTCACTGGGAATTGGGAGCACCAGTTTGGAAGACTTTTCCCGTGCTTGGTCTGCGAAACAGTGATTTGAGAAATTGACAGAGCTATATTAGCTCCCTACATATTGCAGGCTTATTTTTTGACCCTGTGGGGGACAAGATCATTTGGGGAGGGGCAACAAAAGGCATTCACATCAGCGTCAGGGAACTTTATCGGAACCTAAAGGCCGAAATGCATAACGCTATCGATATTGATATCCCTGGTTTCTCCAAGGCATGGAGATGGAAGATCCCGAATAAGGTCATTCTTTTCATTTGGCTACCTAGAAGAGGGAAGATACTTACCTAGGAGAATTTACAAAAAAGAGGCAAACAGGGTCCGGTTCGTTGCATTTTTTGCAAGCTGGAATTAGAAACAGTTCTTCACCTTTTCTTTGAATGCCACGCTGCTTTAAGAATTTGGGATCTTTTTAGAAATTTGGTTAATGTTTTGGAGTGGAGACCGTGTGGACAGGCACAAGTCTTTGATTTCTGGGTAGCAAACAATGAGGGGTTCAAGACTCTTCCTTATTATGTTTGTTGGGAGTTATGGTGTACTAGAAATCATATGTTGTTCAGGGAGGCTCACTTTGACCCCACTATGATTTACACTCGCGTCTCGGAATGGCTCAATAACTGTATCATCTCCAAGCCAGACTGTATTGACCTTTCCTTTAGATTCAGACCTCACTACATTAGCCTTCTAGCATTGTTCTTTGATGGTGCACAATAGGATGGACACTGTGGCTACGGCGCTTGGATTAAAGTTGATGGTGAGGAGAGATACCACGTTTTCTGGAATGACGGGTGTGGATCTAACAACAAAGTGGAAATTATGGCATTATGGAGTGGGGTAATGGTTGCCTATCATTTGCAGATTCCTAGCATTGATATTTATGGAGATTCGAAGATCATTATTGATGGTATATCGGGCAGATCCTCTCTGCATGGATCTAATCTTAGAGGCTGGACAGATCGTATCCGCTACATTCTTTCTAAATTCCAGAGGTTCTCCATGCACCATATCTACAGAGAACTTAATATGAGGGCGGATAATCTGTCTAAGATTGGACTGAAACAGCCATATGGAAGCATTACGGTTATTCACTTTCGGTATAACAAGAAGTTGGCAACTTTCACATACCCCTTATAGTTTCCCATATTGTATATGGTTTTTACTACTCTTTACCCTTTTTGGATGAAGTTTTTGTGAACATAATTAGGAGACTTCAGCAGCTATTGTTTCCTTGGAGCGGTTTATCAAGCGAGCCTGATGTTCTATATCAAGCGAGTCGGTTTTCTCATGTTGATGCCGAGACCTTCTGCTCTTGGCATATCATCTTCATGGCATCTGGATTTAATTTGGAATATGTTTTCTTGCTCGGTTGGGCACTTGGACTTTGTCAGGTTTTTTTTGAGGAAATCTGGATGGGAGGCTTCCACCTCTGTGACCTTCTTGTTACTTTTTATGTCACATCTAGCAATGAACACCTTTTTTGACTCTGGTACCTCTCTTATGTAATGGGATATTGTTCATGTTGCATATGTTGTTTAAGAATCCTTATAGGTGCCACGGGGCTTCTTTTCTATTTCTAGGTTGGGGCACCAGTTACGCAGTGATTCCCTGTGCTGGTTGGGTGATCTGGATGTATCTCTTGTTGATGGTGTAATGTATCCAATGACATATGGACTGTTTTCTCTAATATAATATGAAATAGTGTTTTTTCTCTTGTGAAAAAACAGAGTAAATATAGCAAAGAAATTAATCTGCAAAGACCTTGAAACCTACATAAATTTAACTGAATTGGACATATATAGGGTTCCTGGCCTTCAAAGATATTAATTACCATGGTACTCTGGATCACGGTATGCGAATGACACTATTGGATACAAAGTAAGATTCAAAATCAGCACTTTGGAAATCAAACTCGTGACCAGTTTGTTTGATGAGTATAAAAAATTATATAAAAAAACCTTCAAAACTAGCAACACGTATTTCTCAAAGTACACGCTATAGGTTATTTAATGTTGGTGAGGGTGGGCAGTATATGCGGTGGACATATACTGCCCACCAACATTAAATAACCTATAGCCTAGAAAATAATGTTTGCCTTCAAAACTTACGCCACCTGCTTCAATTGTTTATAAAATGCACATAGTGACGTAGAAAACCCCATACGTTCGATAGTGTATCCATTTTATGGAACAGCGCGGACGCGACCCTCACTGACGTAGAAAACCCTACACGTTCGATAGTGTATCCATTTTATGGAACAGCGCGGACGCGACCCTCACTGATCTGATGCGATTGTAATGAAGTTGTAACGAGGATCCTTATCTGTCTTCGAGGTTTCACTTAGCGCGTCGTGCTGGTTGTCACTTCCCAGAATAGGGAGGCAAAATTTTCGAGCGATAGGAGGGCCCTACGGTTGCCACCATCTTGTGAGGGTCGACTTAAGCGGTGCTTGGTTCTGACAGTGTGGTTAAGGAGTTGGTCTCGGGTTCTTTTTCCAATGTAGTTTGACATTCAATCTTTTTCCTTTCTAGTTAATAGTAGTAAGGTAAAGGATAATTGCAAAATTTACTTGAGTTATTTTTATTATAAATGAGTAAAAAAATTATCCAATCATTGGCCCATTATTTCAGTGCTACTAGTAATGAGATAGCATAGGAGGGTTTTGTGTTTTTAAGTATTTTTTAATGTCTAATTTGATGAAAAATTGTTGAATGAAATGGTATATTTTGGATGTTTTTTATTTTATTTTATTAATTATTTTTTTATTGATAACTAAAAATATTACATAAGATATTGCACTAGGAACTCTTTATTTCTTTTGTTGACTTGTAGGAATATGGATTCACTAGGATTAACATATACATAGTGGAAACTATCATTAACAACTTTACAAAAAGTATCTACTTTATCCACTAGGATTAACATATACATAGTGGAAACTAGCATTAAAAACTTTACAAAATGTATCTACTTTATATCAAAACCAGATGACTAAATACTGTAGACATATGTGCTTTCTCAATAAAGTTACTAGAGTATAGAAACTAGAGTCTCTTGCAAAGTTGACAAAATAAACATATGTTACTAAGCAAGGTAAATTCCATCTGACATAGAAAAACAAAACCATTTGCTTCATGGTCATTTTAGTCCAAAATGATGACTAGTGATTACGAAGAGGAGTTTGCATGGGTGGTGTTCATAGGCAGATCAATGTTTTCTAGAACGATGTTGAGAGATGTAGCATTTATGATTGTTGCCTCTTCTTGATGAATGTTTGAGTCTGTGTCTGAATCTGAAATCACAAAATGTTCCACACAACTGAGTCTTACCACGATATCATCCAGATTATACCTGATATCCCATAATATTCGCTTAATCTCCTCCTAACCGACAAAGAGATTATAGTTATCCACTTGTTTGTCACATATAACCACACTGAGAAAAGTTTCCATCATTTGACAATGTTGTATGATCGAGTGAAGAAGATAAATCCTTCTTTTCCGAAAATTTCCTTGATTAGGAACCCATTTGACATATCCCGCAATATTGGCCTAATCTCCTCCTGATCGACAAATAGATTATAGTTATCCACTTCTTTGTCGCAGATAACCTCATGAGCAAAGTCTCCATCATTTGACAATGTTGTATAAAGCCTACTTCTCCAAAAATTTCCTAGATTAGGAACCCATTTGACATTGCTACCACCGATCTCTCACTCTAAGATATTTGCAAGGTACATTTTAGTTGTTAAAATTATATAAATTGAGTGTGATCAGTTTTGTGGGGATATAAATTTATTTATGCATTCAATATTCATTCTTAATGATAAAAATAGTGATATCACTAATAATTGTATTACTAAATTATAAATGGTGATCTTACTAACAACTGTATCACTAAATCATAATGTATATATTATCATATAAATCATTTGCGTTTCAAATTATTATATATGTGGGATTATTCAAAATGCAGAGGTTTTTTTCATGCACTTAGAACAATGTAATTAATGTGAAATGAAGATTAGAAATTAAACATAAACATCACATAAATAATGATTGAAAGATGAAGGAAACCAGTGTCAAAGGATCTTAGCTCAAGTGGTTTGGTGAACAACTCATTTTCCCAATTGTGTTGGTGGAAGCCTCCAAATACATGTTGTAACTATCTTGTTTGCAGTATTTATGAAAAAAAAAAAACAAAACAAAACAAAAAAGTCAAAGGGAGCCTATGAGGTATGACATCAAGACTTTCTTAGTTAATATATAGAAAGAGAGTTTCAAGGGTTATTTTAATTAGTAAATATTTTTATGAGAAATTTTATGGTGGCCTCAAGGAAAAATATTATTGTGTCCTTTGGGGATTAATTGCCATTGCTTTTTACTAGTAGTTATTACCATCATTTTCCTAGAAAACCAAGGAAGAGGGGGGAATCCACAAAGGATTGGTAAGGTATCATCATCCTCTCTTGGATCTCTTAATATATGGGAAAGTGAGGAACTATATTTTTCTCCTATGGAATTACATGTATTCTATTTGAGACATGGATATATTCTACTTGTGATAGTGACATTGAGGCAACTCTTATGTTCATATGTTTTTCAATAGGAGACCTATCAGAGGTCTTGTGAACGACTTGTGAGTGCCTCCGTAATAGGATTTTCTGCTACCATCTTGTATGATCCAAGGTTGGCCCTAGGAGGCCTAATGTGATTGATGTTGAAAGACTTGAGTCTCATCATAAATTGTACTTTGTATCCTATCTGAACATTTGATGGATATCTAAGAAGAAGAAGAATTATTTTTGGTTTTTCCCCTTGTGGGGCTTTGCACTGATCTCTCCAAAAAAAATCTCGGTGTCTCTATTGTGTATCTGTTTCTTCTAATGTTTCTGAGAAAGCTCAAAATATAGTCTGGGAGTGGGGTATCCATAAACCCACTTGCAAAATATATTCTAGCTTTCTCAACTGTATACAAGTTGGGCCATACCCATAATCGACTCTAGCAATATATTCAATATTTTTGAACTATATTCGAGATGGGTATCCATAAACTCACTCGCAAACTATATTCTAGCTTTCTCAACTGTATACAATTTGGCCCATAGATAAACCCACTCTAGAGCATGTATTTCAGCCAACACTAACGATATATTGAGTTGGGTTTCTATAAACCCACTCTCCCATTTGTAACCCATCATTATTTCATCCTCTTGCTTAAAAAAATGAGGGATGTTGGAAATATGGCATGATCTTCAAATATAACCATGGACAACCTCACTCTACAATCATAAAATTGTGTATTAGTTTGTTTCTAGGGTTTGGCTTAAAGTCAACTTAGTCAAGACTCATTTTTTATATTCCTAGGTCGTTCAGACTGACTTTGTCATTAAGTGGCCCTATAAACCCTCTTACAAAGGGCATCCTACCTCTTGAGTTGCATATAAATACACCCATAGGGCTCATTTGGAACAAGATCTTTGAGTTATTGCTCTCTTATACAAGTGACTCATTCTTTTATCTTATGGTCAACATATTTCACTCTCTTTCATGGTGTGATCTATTATTCAAGGGTTTTCTCTCAAGTATTCAACTCTAGTATTCTTCGGTGATATCTCTCTAGACACCCATTTGTTGGTTTCTTCTATTGCACACTAGTGAAATTTTATATTTTTCCCTAGTGTCATTCCATCTTCTGTATGTAAATTATGGGTTTGTTGGTTGGTTCCATTTGATCCTCTCTCTCTTATAAATCTCAATACCAGATACTTGAAAAAGGTGTAGAAACCCAAGACAAAGATGACGTCAAGGCATGCTAGAGCTAGATGTCAAAGTTGAGTGAGGGGGCAAAGAGATCACGTGCTCAATATGTCATCTTCCATTTTCAAAGAGTTGATGCATGGTATGATGATACCATGTAGAGGATATTCAAGGCAAAGAGGGCCTTGCTACAAGATGCAAGGTTAAATATTTTTACAAGATAATATTATCGTTTGTACAAACTCACCCTTTTGTACTTTGGACTCTGAAGTAGTGGCTCTTGATTGTCTATAGTGTTCCTCTATTATATATTAATTGGTTGTGTATCATTTATATATTCTTCATTAGTTTTTTATAGTGTAAATAGAGTCACAATAAATCTTCAAGACCCACATTAAATATTGGTTGCTTGAGGAGGCATTTAAATTACTTTTTTTAAATACACCTTATATATACAATAAAATATTTATAAAAAGCAAAAGGGTACATATAATAACCATCATAACCTTTTCCGAAATGCAACCAATGCATAAATGAAATCGGAGTACATTGAATCATCTAAATATTGAGCATCTATGATCAAAAGATCACTCTTGACCAAGAGCTGATGGTGTACCTCATTCTTCCAAATAGAACAAAAAGAAGACAAAACTAACCTCACAATCAAAAACCACATTTCACCTATGTTTCCAAAGAAAAAATAGAGTTGAAATCTAGAAAAAAGGCCAAATTCCCACAAATGCATGATAAATGTGACGATGAAAATCACCAAACACTATAAAGCACCAGGAAATTGCTACAAAACATTTTTTATGAAGTTAATTCTAGCACTTACAGGCAAACTAACACTGCCAAAAAAAAAGGGATGCTTCATTGACTCCAACCTACAACAAACTAGACAATAATTATCAAATTCCATGCTTGACCAACCGCTTGGTCAAAAGACCTTGATAAATTACCAAGGAAAAATCATAGCTTATCCAAAAGCCACATTAACCATGCACCATGAGTCTTTGAATCCACGAGTCCTCGAAGTCCATAAAGCACCAACAAATGTTACAAACAGTCTGCATATGCCTTTAAGGAAGCATAAAATACAACGAATGGGGATCGTACTACTAAAAAGGATGACAAAATAATCAACCCCAATCCTTCTAAGGTGTGGTGAAAAAGGAAAGAAACAAGTGTTCTCAATATTGACATGAAAGAAAATATTTGTTGTGTCAAGGTTGTATTTGTTGTGTGAAGTACAATCCTGGATCAAGCTATTATGTTTCGGTTGGTTCAATAGATCATCACATTCATTGTTATGAATTGAGGAATCCTAGTGTTCCATTATATGAATTTAATGGTCATAGGAATACAATTTTCTATGTTAAATTCATTTCAACAAATGAACTAGCTTCTACATCTACAGAGATTACACTACGCCTGTGGGATGTGAGGGATAACTTCCTTGTACGCACATTTAAGCGGCACCCTAATGATAATAAATTTGCAGGGCTTACAGACAACCTTGAATACATAGCTTGTAGCAATGAAACAAATGGGGTGTTGGTGTATCATAAGGGTATTTAAAATCCTATTGCGTGGCATCAATTCAGCAGTCCATACTTGGACGACAGTGACAATGATGCATCACATTTCATAAGAGTTATTTTTTGGAAGAGTGAGAGCCCTACAATGTTAACTACTAATAGCCAAGGAACAATTAAAGTTCTTGTACTTGCATCATGAATTTCAAATTTCTCATATAATTATTCATGGCCCTTCCCCGACAATAGAGTTGGAGAGAATTTTGAAATTTGTTAAATTAAGATTATTTCTGGAAATTAGCTCTCTAGATTTCTTGTTGCCTCAGAATGTTGAGAAATGAGGTTGATGTGTATTATATGCAGAAATTTTCATTTTACCCATATTTCTATAGTGCCATATGCTTCTGCAAATTTATCAATTGTCAAATTAACCTTTAATAGAATAGCTAGAGTATCCTCCAGTGATGCAGTGTGTTATTTCATGTTTTATATGCCCCTCTTAACACTAATTTGAAGGAATATCAGCCTCAATTCTGTCAACTTTTTTGGTATGGGATGGGCCCACTCATGAAGTCTCAGGCTATGAAGGCTAAAAAAATTTACAGGTGTCATAACTCACATGTAGTGGAAGAAATGGATGAGAGTGCTGAAGAACATGATTGTACGCTGGTGATTGGGCCTGAAAATGTCCTTCAAAGAGAAATCGCGGGATCCCACAACCTACATTATATTCTAAATTTTTGAAATGGAATTAACATTTCCCACAAACTCTCTATGTGTCTCCTCGTTTTCCAACACCTACAGATCGCAGAAGATCGTTAATTTCATCTTGTTCAATAAAAAAAATAAACCCTAACCCCTAAAACATGCTCTCATTCTTGTGAATTCAAGTCCAAATAGGTAGATACATACATACATAGAAGCCCTGTGCATGGGTATGTATTGAGTGAAGCAACAGTATATATGGGAGATGGTGTCAGGGTTTTATTTCAGAAGCTGATTGTGGCTAATGAGACGAACCCAAACTCTGTTAAACTACTGACAACATTTTTTACGGTCAAGATAGGAAATGAGCAAGAAGCCATATTTCACACTACTCAATGAGTAGACTGCAACCACTATGTCTTTATTTTTCTTCCATTATGAATCAAAGGTCTGATAGAAAAGTCAAGTTTTAAACTTACACAATTGTGCACGGAGGTAATGCGTGGTCAGATCAGGGTTTTCAAATATTTTCCCACCCTTAGACGATTTTATAGTGATAAAGTGGTAAATCATTTTGATTTATAATTTTTAATTTTTTTGGGGGAAGGGTACTTTATTTCTATATGATTAGTTATATATGACTATCACAACCAGATTCATAAATGTGGTTGATCTATGTTGATAGACTTATATCACACAACAAGAATTGTTGTTATGTTGTGCTTTTCAAGATTGAGTTGATATGAGGGATTATTTTCATTTTAAAGACATATAATTGCATAATGATTAACCTATGAGAAACAAACCAGAATCCTAACCCTAGGAGATGGAATGCCAAGAGTTTGTGGGCTCTGTTGGGGTTAGTTGGGCTTCCCGGGGTCGTAACTTGTTCATATTATCTTTGTTTGCTGCATACGATATATCGTAGGTAATATCCCTCGTACTCCTATAGGATTCGTAGCAGACTCGTTCCAATGGCTACGAGCCTATAACGGACCTAAAAAAAAACGTCATTTAGGGGGTTAAAACTGCTCTGGAAGTTTAGGACCCGAAAAATTGTTAAAAATAGTAAATGCTACTATAAACAAGGAAACTGATGAAACCGACTGGAGGTCTTGGTGGAATAGGTGGGTGGCCACCAATATCCACATATATCATCGAGAATGTGGCTTATCACCCAATATATTGTTGGAAATGTTGTCATTGATGGCAAAGGAGATGGAAAAGGAGACAGTTTAGAAACTGAGAGAGAAAAGAGGCAGCAGGATGTAGAGAGAGTCAAGCAGCAGAAAAAGAAGCAAGGCAGTACAAGACAGAGGTTGCAGAGACAGAGAAAGGAGGCAGAGCCGTGAGATGAAACGGTCGAGCAGCAAAGAAAGGCTTCAAAGAGACAGTGAATACAGAGGCAAAGCCATTAACAAACCAATAGTGAAATGATTACAGGAGATGCGGAACCGTGCAGAAAAGGTGGAACCGAGAAGCTAAATAACAACAGGGCTCTATGCATAAGGGTTAATACCAAGAGTTATATTAAAATAACAATGAAACAGGGGTTTATATGTTAAGGCAGAGTTCATATATTGAAGTGCTGAAGAAATATGAAATGAAACCTTTGAACGGAGTATATATATATTTACGAAGGCGCGAAGAATTTGATGAAGTGGAACCATGAATATAAACGTAACCCTGAATGTGAACAGTAAAACCGGCGCTAAAAAAAAAAACCAGTGGGTTCGCACGATAGTTGAAGTGGTAAGCAGTATTGTCAAAATGAACGCGATATATGTCAGTGATGGCCACATGTCCTAAAGTGGTTTCCAAATACAACGTTTTTCACGTGATTTTGGATAATTATGTGACGAACATATAAGTTGCGTGATATTGCACGTCGTCCGTTGGATGGGGGTCCAAAGCTCAGCTGGTGCGCAAGAGTAGATTGACTGTCCGATCAAAGGAGAAGGTGTGGGGAAGAGAACCAAGGATGTGGGTCCTACATTCATAACTGCGGAGCGAAATTATTATGCGAATGACTATGTATTCTGTGTTATGAAAGTTAATAAACAGACGGAGATTATAACGTATATTAATATATGTTGATATATATGATGCACCGAACGCAGGTTGAATTACATGGTAAATTGTTCACATATAAGTTAAATGTGTGGGTTTATTACAAGGTTCATAATAAATTGAATGGGGTCGTTATATATGTCCATATATTATAATTGATATGCAAGTCACCAAAGGAGTGCTACATATGATGGTCAGCATATAGTAGTACGCTGTGGGCCCGAGCGCTTTTACATGAAG
Source organism: Pinus albicaulis (assembly GCA_034641835.2). Classification (NCBI taxonomy): domain Eukaryota; kingdom Viridiplantae; phylum Streptophyta; class Pinopsida; order Pinales; family Pinaceae; genus Pinus; species Pinus albicaulis. The sequence continues at coordinate 848,344,874 of CM076581.1, forward strand.
TCGGGGTTGATACCTATTGCAATATTAATATGTTACATGGTTAAGGCTATACTGGGAATGGAAGCATTAATCAAACTATGGAACCCGAGAGGTTATATATATATATATATATATATATATATATATATATATATATATATATATATATATATATATATATATATTAGTGTTGGTCTTATGTCTAAGTCCAAGACTTAATATAATGTTGACGGAAGATATTGCGTGTGTGGGGTGGGACCCCCCCTACATAAAATTCCGAGAATCATAACCCAAGCTGGAGGATAAATTAAATTAGGAACCTTAACTTAAGTTGGAGGATACATAAAAAGCAAACGACAAAGTATATATCTATATATATATATATATATATATATATATATATATATGTATATATATATATATATATATATATATATATATATATATATATATATATGTAGCGCTTTATAAACAAGGGACCAAATAATATATGTGTGTGTGTGTGTGTGTGTGTGTGTGTGTGTGTGAAGCGCTCTATAGTTCGGGCCTAATACAAATGAAGTCCTATGAGGTGGGACCCTCACAAATCGCATCGGAGAAAAGTGTGGTAGTGGAGCATGACAATAAAAGTTTCGATTTCGATTGCGATGAAAATGCGGACCTTATGGGTTTATGAACTGTGACTTATACGTGCTTGAGTTATGGCATCACAGTGAACTATCGCATCGGATCGATTCATCACACCGGCACAATGAAGAGTAGTGAACAATGAACCATCGCATCGGAAGCGATTCATTGCATCGGCACAATGAAGAGCAGTGAACAGTGAACCATCGCATTGGCGCAATATAATGCAGTGAACAGTGAATCATCGCATCGAAGTGAAAGCAGAGTATAGAAACATGCAACTGGAAGTTGCAATTGCGATTAATGACAATCGGAAGGAGTCAAGAGGTGATGCATCGCATCGGAGAATAAAGCAAGCTTGGCAAGTGGGCCCAAAAGGGAATTTTATGTATTAAAATGATTTATTATGGCTATATTGCCAAGAGTTACCTTAGTTATATAACGCGTCAATTTAGATGTTAAAACTCTGTATAATTATGCTGAGAGTTGAAATTGCGTTATATATAAAAAGCGCAGTTACATATACATGGCAGTTACACCACGGCAGTGAACAGGAGATCAAACAGAACCGAAAAGGACAAACACAGTCACAAAAAAGACAAACTCGGTGATCCAAAACTGAATGGGTTGATTTGTAATCCTCATTGTAACTGAATGTATACGTTTTTTATTGATTTATATTGTTTGTGATGCATTGGCAAGTCTTTATAGGAAATAAAACCCCACTGTAAAACTAATAGTTGTATAAATTGCTGAGATTTTCTGAAGGAGCTGGAAAAATAAGTGAGGAGGCAGAATGAAAAGAGTCAGGGCTATTCACTTTGAATTCCATGTGGAATACGAACTGTTATGAGGCAAACTGTATAAATCATATCACATTGATGTGTAAAAAGAGGTTAGAGAGTGCAAAGTATGAAGAATTGAAGCAGAGAAGATAAGAAAAAGGAGGAGCAGAAAGAGATGATACAAAACAGAGCTGATATCTAAGGTAAATCAACAAATATTTTCTTTTGATTGAGTGAGGAAGTTGGAGCTTCCCTATCAAGTTGAAGCTTGATAGCTGTTAGTTGTAGCTGACTGAGGTTGGAGCCTCCTATAGGTTGGTGCCTGCAGAAAATCAGTGGTGAGAGGGAGTTGGAGCTTGCCTTTGCATCACAACAATAATAAGATGTGGTTTTCTCCCTTTATGGGTTTCCACTTATATATGTTGTCCCTGTGTGTATTTCCTACGTGTTGATATGTTCTATCCAATCTGCTTAATGCTTGTTGCTCTCATAATAAGTTTGGTTTCATAATAACTTAATACTTGTTGCAACATATTAATACTGCTCACATATTAAAGTTGGTTATAAAATTAAGTTGTAAATCATCTTGATGAAAAGGTTGAAAAGTTCATGTATGTTTTAAACTGATTCACCCCCCCCCCTCTCAGTTTAATTAAGGATTCAACAATTGGTATCAGATCCAGTTCCTTTTGTTTCAGTTTAACCACTGAAAGGAGATCCTAAGTCCCCGGGATGGCTAGTCAAGAAGGAAGCTCTACCAATAAAGCCCCTTTCTTCACCGGTGCTAATTATGCCTTCTCGAAAATCAGAATGAGAGCATACATAATGTCTCTAGGAATAGAGGTTTGGGCTACTGTGGAATTTGGATATGCCCCAAAGGCAACTGACCTAGAGAGAGAAGCTAAACAAGAATTTGTAGCAAATGCAAAGGCCATGAATGCAATCCTAAATGGACTATGTGAGGCTAAATTTATCAAAGTAATGCACAGCAAGACTGCCAAATATATGTGGGATACTCTTGAAAACATTCATGAGGGAAATAAAAAGGTAAAGACAACCAAACTTCAAGTATATAGAGCTCAGTTTGAAAATTTAAAAATGAATGATGATGAAAATGTTGGCAGCTTCTTCTTAAGAGTTGCAGAAATTGTTAACAATATGAAAGCTCTTGGAGAAACCATACCAGAAAGTGTAATTGTACAAAAGATTCTAAGATCTCTTCCACCTAGTTTTAACCCCAGGGTGTCTGCAATAGAAGAAACAGCTGATTGGGAAACCTTGACCATGAACCAATTACTTGGAAATCTAACAGCTTATGAGATGAGACTCCCACAGAAGAAGCCAAGTGCGAGGGAGGCAGCCTTTAAAACAGAAAAGAAGAAAGAAGAACAGGAAGATATATGTTCTTGCCCTGATGAAGAAGAGGCCAAGTTTGTCAAGAAACTGGATAGAGGCTCAGGTAAATATAAAGGTAAACTCCCATTCAAATGCTTTAACTGTGGAAGAGTTGGACACTATGCTGCTAAGTGTCCTCATAAGAAAGCAAGGAATCAGGATCGTGAATCAGAGAAAACTACATCAAAGAACTAGCAGAAAGGAAAGAAATTCAATAGAAAATCTTACTATGTTCAACAAGACAGTAGTGCATCTGAAGACTCAGATGAACCCTCAAGTGAAGAAGGAACCTCTGAATTTTTATTTATGGCCATAGAAGAACTTGAAGGACTCCTTCTAGAAGATGAAGAATAAGGTGAAGTTGACCTTGAGGGGGAGCTAAGAAGTGCCCTGGAGGAGATTGATAGACTCAAACTGAAGTGCAGAAAACAAAAGGACATTCTCCTCAAGTATGTAAGAGAAGAGAAAAATTCAGAAGTCCTCATGCAGCTGAAGGTAGATCTTGAAGAATCCAAGAAGATAGAAGACATATTACTTAAGCAAATCAAGGATAAAACTTAGGAACAAGAGAAGTTGGAAGAACCAGTATGTCTGAGGAAGAAACTAGAAAATGCTCAAAGGAAAGTGTCTATAAATTCTTCTCAAACAACAAGCTTTGGTAAGTTGAACGAAATTCTAGATGCTCAAAGATCTCCTCTGATAAAAACTGGGATAAGCTATGAAGGAGAATCAAGTAAAAGCAAAGAAAAAGAAAACAAAAATATTATTTTTTCAAAAGCAAAGAAGGCTAATGAAGCAGCTCAAATAATTCCTACAAAAGAAGAAACATGTAATGAGGAAGACAAAAACCAGAAGAAATCTCTAATAACAAAGAATGAAATAAATACTCAGACAACAGAAAAAGGCTCATATACCCCTGAGTATGTCAAATTTGGAAGCTATCAAAGGATATTTTTCCCTCCTATGAAAAATGCCACCTATTATGCCTGCCACAAGCTAGGACACATTGCTGCATACTATCATACAAGGAGGAGTAATTCAAACCAACAAAAGATGCAAATAGTAAAGAGACTGTCTCAAGCAAACAAATGGAGAAGACAACCTCACATCAAGTATGCAAATTGTTTCTATGGTTACTGTTTTTATTGTAAGGAATTTGGCCATAAAATCATTGAGTGCAAAAAATATGGACAAAGATTGATGTTCAACACCTCAAGGAGGTTTATGAATCAAGGATATTTTTCACATACTCACAATTCTGTGAAAATTATGATCAAATGTTGTGTATGCAATAAAATTGGACAGATGCCTTCCAAATGTCCTCTCAGAGGATGTGTTTCATCATCTCACAAAAGATACCAAACAAAAGGATGTTTCCAGTGGAAAAGAAGGTGAATAAATGTGACCTGCCTCTAACTGCTCAAGACTTGAAAAGACAATGGTATTTGGACAGTGGCTGCTCAAAATATATGACTGGAGATAGAAGCAAGTTTATAACTTTTGATGAAAAGAAATCTGGTAATGTTACTTTTGGCAATGATAAATCAGGAAAAATCAAAGGAAAAGGCTCGGTTAGCCTAGATAATGGCAGAGGAAAGACCCAAGATGTACTATTTGTAGATGGGGTGAAAGCGAATTTGCTGAGTGTTAGTCAAATGTGTGATAAAGGCTATGAAGTTCTTTTTAGAGCACAAGACTGTGAAGTCAGATCAAGCACCACAGGAAAGACTCTGCTCAAAGGTGTTCGAACAGAGAGTAATGTTTACATAGTGAAAGAGGAGGATGAATCATGCCATCTTAGCAAACTTCAGGAGTCATGGTTATGGCATAAGAGATTGGGACATCTCAGCTTTGACCATATTATCAGTCTGAGCAAGAAGAAAGAGATCAGAGATATGCCAGAAATAAAAAGGCCTTCAAATACCATATGCAAATCTTGTCAATTGGGAAAACAAACCCGCACATCCTTTAAGGCCAAAGATGAGCTATCAACAAGAAGACCACTCCAGCTTGTGCACATGGACCTGTGTGGACCTGCGAGAACTAAAACACCAAGTGGAGAATCCTACTTCATGCTAATAATAGATGATTTCTCCAAAATGACATGGGTTGCATTTCTCAAGAATAAATCGAAAGCACTGGAGAAATTCAAGATATTCAAAGAATTAGCAGAAAATCAAACAGGATGCAAGCTAAAATGCATCATATCAGATAGAGGAGGTGAATTCATAGATTATGATTTGCAGACCTATGCAATGAACATGGGATAAAGCAGCAATTTACTATTGCAGGGACACCTCAACAAAATGGAGTAGCAGAGAGACAAGCAGGTCTATACAACAAATTGCCAGAGCCATGATGCAAGAGAGTAATATTCCTCAAACCTTCTGGGTAGAAGCAGTACACACAGCCGTGCATATCCTGAACAAAGCTCATTTAAGGCCAAGCAGTGACAAGACTCCCTATGAACTATGGCATGGTAAACCAGCTTCAATCAAGCACTTTAGAGTCTTTGGAAGCAAGTGCTACATAAAGAATAATGATGAAAATCTGGGGAAGTTTGATGCGAGAGCATATGAAGAGATATTTCTAGGATATGCATCCAAGAGTAAAGGGTACAGGTGCTACAACAAGACTCTTCGAAAAATTGTAGAAAGCATTGACATAAGATTTGATGAAGAACTTCCAAACAAGACAAGAAGTAAATACTGCAGCAGTCCTTCAGAAAATCATGAAGAAGAAAACCAAGATGATGATGAAACAAGAAAGACAACAGAAAATTTTTAACTGAGCTCGAAAACCCCTTCAAGATACACTCAAAAGAACCATCCAGAAGATCAGATCATTGGAGACAAGAGTGTAGGAGTCCAGACAAGAAGGCAGCTAATTGAACAGACAGAAGAGGTATACATAGCCATGCTATCACAAATAGAGCCAAATAAGTTTGAAGAAGCTAGCAAGGACAAGCATTGGGTGAATGCTATGAATGAAGAATTGGACCAAATTGAGAAGAACAATACTTGGGAATTAGTTCCTAGACCCACTGAGAAAAATGTCATAGGCTCAAAATGGGTATACAAGAATAAAATGAATGAGCAAGGATAGGTAATCAGGAATAAAGCCAGACTTGTTTGCAAGGGATATTCACAAATCGAAGGACTTGATTACGATGAAACATTTGCCCCTGTAGCCAGAACGGAAGCTATCAGAATTTTTCTGGCCTTTACATGCTACCATGACTTCAAGGTCTATCAAATGGATGTGAAATCTGCATTTCTGAATGGAGATCTAGAAGAAGAAGTCTACATGGAACAAATAGAAGGATTCTCATTAACAGACAAAGAAGACTATATGTGCAGACTAAAGAAGGCTCTATATGGACTGAAACAAGCTCCTCGTGCTTGGTATTCAAGGCTGGATAAGTACCTGCAAAAACAAGGCTTTAAGAGAGGAGGAGTATACAGCAATCTATACATAAAAGCCCATGGAAATGAACTCCTGATTGTTGTAGTATATGTTGATGACATTATGTTTAGAAGCAACAAATATGAGCTAGCAAAAGGATTTGCTGAAGAGATGAAATTAGAGTTTGAGATGTCTATGATTGGAGAGCTCACCTTCTACTTAGGACTTCAAATTCAGCAAAAGAACACAGGTGCATTCATCTCACAAGAAAAATACTTAAAAGAGATGTTGAAAAAGTTCAAAATGGAAGACTGCAAACCTGTGTCAACTCCCATGATCATTGGATGCAATCTATGTGTTGATGATGGATCTGCTGATATAGATCAAAGACTACTATACCTAACAGCATCTAGACCAGACATAATGTTGGTAGTAGGACTTGTGGCTAGATATTAGGCAGCACCAAAACAAAATCACCTTCTAGCAGTCAAAAGAATATTTAGATATCTACAAGGAATTGTATAGTATGGGCTATGGTATCCAAAATACAAGAGCTTCACATTGACAGCATATACAGGTGCATATTTGGCCCGCTGTGTAGATGACAGGAAAAGCACAAGTGGAGGTGCATTCTACTTGGGAAAAATTCTGGTGGCATGGCTAAGTAAGAAACAAACATCTATCTCTCTATCTACAGCAGAAGAAGAATACATAGCAGTAGCAGCATGTTGCAAACAAGTCATGTGGATGAAGCAAACCCTCCAAGACATGAAGGTAAGCGTTGATGAACCTATCTCTGTCAAATGTGATAATACAAGTGCTATAAGTATTTCAAAAAATCTTGTACTTCATTCAAAATCTAAACACATCCCAATCAAGTACCATTCCCTAAGAGAACAAGTAGCACAGAAGGTATTGAAGTTGGAATATGTGCCAACAAAAGAACAAACAGCAGATATATTCACAAAACCTCTTGCTAGAGAGCCATTCGAATATCTGAGAAACAAACTAGGGGTAGTGTCTTCAAATACTACTCTCTGAAATAAAAAGAAAGCTTCATTCAAGGGGGATAACAGAAAATAAGATATCATTCCAAGAGGAGATCAGTCAACAAAGAGAGTCACAAAAGAGCCAGAGCAACTAAGCAAAGCATGAAACAGGTCCTCAAGATCAGATTAATAGGGATGAGATTTAAAAGCACGCGAGGAAATAGGAAACCCTTTGCCATTGATGTCAAAGGGGGAGGAAGAGCAAACAACAGAAGAAAGGCAAGCAGACGAATTATATTTCCATCAATGCCAAAGGGGGAGACTGTTGGAAATGTTGTCATTGATGGCAAAGGAGACAGTTTAGAAACAGAGATATAAAAGAGGCAGCAAGATGTAGAGAGAGTCGAGCAGCAGCAAAAGAAGCAAGGCAGTACAAGATAGATGTTGCAGAGACAGAGAAAGGAGGAAGAGCCGTGAGATGAAACGATCAAGCAGCAAAGAAAGGCTGCAGAGAGACAGCGAATACAGAGGCAGAGTCGTTAACAAACCAACAGTGAAATGATTACAGGAGATGCGGAACCGTGCAGAAAGGGCAGAACTGAGAAGCTAAATAACAGCGGGGATCTATGTATAAGGGTTAATACCAAGAGTTATATTAAAATAAAAATGAAACAGGGGTTTATATGTTAAGGCAGAGTTCATATATTGAAGTGCTAAAGAAATATGAAATGAAACCTTTGAACGGAGTATATATATATTTACGAAGGTGCGAAGAATTTGATGAAGCAGAACCATGAATATAAACGGAACCCTGAACGTGAACAGTAAAACCGGCACTCGAAAAAAAACCAGAGGGTTCACGCGATAGTTGAAGTGGTAAGCAGTATTGTCAAAATGAACACAATATATGTCAGTGATGGCCACGTGTCCTAAAGCAGTTTCCAAATACAACATTTTTCGCGTGATTTTGGAGAATTATGTGACGAACATATAAGTTGCGCAATATTGCTCGTCGTCCGTTGGATGGGGGTCCAAAGCTCAGCTGGTGCGCAAGAGCAGATTGACCGTCCAATCAAAGGAGAAGGTGCGGGGAAGAGAACCAAGAATGTGGGTCCTACATTCATAATTGCGGAGCCAAAGTATTATGCGAATGACTGTGTATTATGTGTTATGAAAGTTAATAAACAGGTGGAGGTTATAACGTATATTAATATATGTTGATATATATGATGCGTCGAATGCAGGTTGAATTACATGGTAAAGTGTTCACATATAAGTTAAATGCATGGGTTTATTACAAGGCTCATAATAAATTGAATGGGGTCATTATATATGTCCATATATTATAATTGATATGCAAGTCACCAAAGAAGTGCTACATATGATGGTCAGCATATAGTAGTACGCTGTGGGCCCGAGCACTTTTACATGAAGTCAAGGTTGATACCTATTGCAATATTAATATGTTACATGGCTAAGGCTATACTGGGAACGGAAGCATTAATCAAACTATGGAACCCGAGAGGTTATATATATATATATATATATATATATATATATATATATATATATTAGTGTTGGGCTTAAGTCTCGAGTCAGATCTACATGAAGGTTGACTAAGATATTATGTAGAGGGGACCCCACATGAAATTCCAAGAATCATAACCCAAGTCGGAGGATACATAAAGACTGAGTAAAGTATATATATATATATATATATATATATATATATATATATATATATATATATATATATATATATATGTAATAACTTTATAAACAAGGGACCAAAGTATATATATATATATATATATATATATATATATATATATATGAAGCGCTCTATAGTTCGGGCCTAATACAAATGAAGTCCTATGAGGTGGGACCCTCACAAATCGCATCGGAGAAAAGTGTGGCAGCGGAGCATGACAATAAAAGTTTCGATTGCGATTGCGATGAAAATGCGAACCCGATGGGTTTGTGAACTGTGACTTATACGTGCTTGAGTTCCGAAATCACAGTGAACTATCACATCGGAGTGATTCATCGCATCAACACAATGAAGAGCAGTGAACAGTGAACCATCACATTGGAAGCGATTCATCGCATCGGCATAATGAAGAGTAGTGAACAGTGAACCATTGCATCGGAGCGATTCATCGCATCGGCGAAGTATAATGCAGTGAACAGTGAATCATCGCATCAGAGTGAAAGCAGAGTATCGAAACATGCAACTGGAAGTTTCGATTGCTATTAATCACAATCGGAAGGATTCAAGAGGTGATGCATCGCATCGGAGAATAAAGCAAGCTCGGCAAGTGGGCCCGAAAGGGCATTTTATCTATTAAAACGATTTATTATGGCTATATTTCCAAGAGTTACCTTAGTTATATAATGTGGCAGTTTATATGTTAAAACTCTATATAATTATGCCGAGAGTTGAAATTGCGTTATATATAAAAAGTGCAGTTACATATACATGGCAGTTACACCACAACAGTGAACAGAAGATCAAACAAAACCGAAAAGGACAAACACAGTCACAAAAAAGACAAACTCGGTGATCCAAAACTGAATGGGTTGATTTTTAATCCTCATTGTAACTGAATGTCTACATTTTTTATTGATTTATATTGTTTGTGATGCACTGGCAAGTCTCCGTAGGAAATAAACCCCACTGTAAAACTGATAGTTATATAAATTGCTAAGATTTTCTGAATGAGCTGGAAAAATAAGTGAGGAGGCAGAATGCAAAGAGTTAGGGCTATTCACTTTGAATTCCATGTGGAATACGAACTGTTATGAGGCAAACTGTATAAATCATATCACATCGATGTGTAAAAGAGGTTAGAGAGTGCAAAGTATGAAGAATTGAGGCAGAGAAGATAAGAAAAAGGAGGAGCAGAAAGAGATGATACAGAACAGAGCTGATATCTGAGGTAAATCAGTAAATATTTTCTTTTGATTGAGTGAGGAAGTTGGAGCTTCCCTATCAAGTTGAAGCTTGATAGCTATCAGTTGTAGCTGACTGAGGTTGGAGCCTCCTATAGGTTGGTGCCTGCAGAAAATCAGTGGTGAGAGGGAGTTGGAGCTTGCCTTTGCATCACAAGTAGAAAGCTCATGTATGTTTTAAACTGATTCACCCCCCCCCCCCGCTCAGTTTAATTAAGGATTCAACATATATTACCCAAAGGCCACCCTTTCTCGCTATTATACTTCAATAATTTGGAATTCATTTAAGGCTAGTTGATTTCTACTTGGGATACTTCCTTCATCACACCACTCATTTAGTGTTCAAAGGAAACAATTAGCAATAGTAGCAGTTGCCATTTTGATATCTTCGGTTTTATTATCATGGGTTACCATTCATTATGCCTTATTTTCCTTTCTTATCCTTTTTTTTATATCTAGGACTCAGGGAATGGGGCTTTCATTAGTTTGGAACAACTCATATATATATAATTTACATGAATTTTCACTTCAACCTTAGAGTTTAGAATTAGATACATCATTCTAGTGTATTAATGATTTTTTTCTTTCCATTTTTTCTTTTATTTCATCAAAAAAGACAAAATGGAAAATAACTGTTGCAAATCTATGAATGCTTAATCATAAAAGTGTCACCTGACGAAAATTAATTAATATCCTATGGAATGACATGGGATAAAATTTGACTAAGGGAAATAATAGATATAACAATATTGATGTGTAGCACCTACTAAATCACCAAGTATATTCCAAAACCATCAAGATGGCACACCTCTTTGAGTAAACTTATGAAACACCATGGAACAATCTAGCTTACAACTTATAACCAAAGCATCAATAGTTAGAATATATTTATTAAGTTATCACAATAAAAACAATACACATTGAAGATATCATATACATGTGGATCATACATATTAAGCTAAATGTGGTAGCTAGAGTAGCCTCTTCCTATACCTAGGGTCCTAAATGGCCAAGGAAAAGTGTCATCAAACCAATAATACATTCATGAGTTAGATATAGATGCATACACCTTAGTTGGAAAATGATCAATGTGATAATAATCCCAGAGGACGACATGACAATGAAAATTTATAAATTTCCTCTAAAACGCCATATATAAATTGGGGTAATAGGTCTTATGACATCCCACTTGCAATTTACAAAGGGAAGTCCTCAAAAGTATCTTCGAAGAAATATGTCCCATTGAGGGCCAAGATGAGGTATGAGGCCTCACCAATTTGATAGTTAAAGAAGTTTGAATCTTGCTTTGTCAAATTTTTCCCTAATTAGGCAAGGCAACATGGAAGGAGGTGGCCCCTTTAAAAGAGTTCAAATGGGGAAGGGCACATAAGGCCTTATATAAAGATCTAAATACAAGGAAATACCTCATAAAAAGAGCTATACATGTATTGAAAGAATGTAGATGGCCCATCCAAATCTTGATAAAGACACTATAATGTCCCTTGAATCCCATAATAAATGGGGCTTCTACAGATGAGTGACCCTCTAACTCTATCCTGTGTATATGGAAAAGCTAACAGATGTTATTGAGAAGAGGAAGATCGTGATGATTAGTTTCAACTTGATGCCAATGCAAACCCACTTCGAACACAACAAGGGGAATCTAAGGGAAACATCCAATACTCTTGTGTGTATGTGGGTTAGACCATAACACCCCCTCTCATCTGCATGAATTGCTTCTAGTACCAATCCATCTTAGAGGCCATGAAAAAATGAAGTCCAAGTACACTAAATGTATTATCTATAAAAAATATCTCTAACAACCTGATAGAAACATACAATAATGTCATTTACATTGGAGGTGTATATCACTTGAATTGTGTTACAACTTTAATCGCTACCCCACAAAAATGTGGCATGCTGCCTTGTGATGATGCATCAACCTTACTGGACAACAACCTCACAATTTAAAATAAAATTAAACATGATGTAACTTTAATAATGCCTCACACTCCCCCCCTAGATCACTGCTCATGGCTAATGTGAGGCTATTTAAAGCATTTATGTGGATAATATAATTTTATTTTATCTTACGTACATTGTTCTACATTGACACAATTGAGTTTTTTTAGGAAACAAAATATTTGTATCAAGGGTTCAATCCTTCTGCATTAGGGCTAGAGAGGCATTTTATTTATGAGAGATCTATTCATTACCAATGCTTAATGTGGGAGAGAATTACAAGCTCCATCTCAACATGAAGTGTAGATATTGTGAGAAATGCAGATTGAGGCTTTGCAAATTATCCAATTAGGGGATTTAGCTGGTAGGGGTTAAGTTGTTTAGGGACACAGGTTAGGGGTTAAGGTGTTTAGGGTCAAGGGTTAGGGTTTAAGGTGTTTAGGGTTAGGGGTTAGGGGTTAAGGGTCATCAGTCAAGAGGATAAGGGGTTATAACTTAGAGGGTTAGTGTATTCTAGGTTAGTGGTTAGTGGATTAAGGTTTAATGGGCCAAGGGTTAATGGATTATGAGTTATAAGTGTAGTGGTCAAGTAATTATGGCTTGTGGATTATGGAATTTAGTGGTTACATGTTAAGGGATTGTGTTTTGTGATAATGGGGCCTCTAATCCTCTTCTCACTATTTTTGGGGGTTACCCTATCAATTTATCTCGATACCTTCCCTCTATACTGCCTAGCCCCTACGACATTAGGTCCTAAGCCCGCTTCAAAGGATTTAAAAAATATTCTCGACCTAGATTCCCTCAACATTGAAAGAAATTACTCTAAATATCCCTTTACAAATGCATATCCAACAATATAACTTTTGGAAGACATTCCAAGGGTAATCTTGAATGAGGAGAACCAAAATTTATTGGTTACAATATTCAAAGTAGAACCATGGGAGGAATCAAATAGCATAGAACTATATAAGGGTCAAAGCTATAATAGTTTCATGGGATACTAATACAAGGAATACAACTAGATCTTGGTGTTAATCCTTTCACAACCAATCTATCCTGAACAAGACAACAATTCACCTACTTGTTGATGGTGGCCACACATAACCCTTTCGGTCCATGTGTCCTGAACACATTTAGTAGGTCCACTTTCCTCCCACTCTACAACTCCTCAATCTGCCTCTATCAATGATATAAACTCCTTTAAGTTATTTAAATTGGTTCAAAAAACTCAACCCTCTATCTGTCTCATTTTTTCCTTCAAGGAATACAACACTTAAGGTCTTCGATCAGTTGTGTTACCCACCATTTCGTGGGTGATATCCCGAGGAGAAAATTTTCTCCATGATGGACCTCAACAAGTAGCCAACAACCCCTTTCAGCCATCATCTAGCCCATTATTCCATTTCTCTGCCACTTGAGCCAACCATGTGGTCCCTCACCCATCTATATTGATCGTATGTTTGAAGGTGGGCCTCACAAACCTAAAGGTATGTCTTGTCATTTGGTAGTTGAGTATTGGGTTTGCTTATCATGGACACTTTTGGACATGGATTGATGGGGGGATTTGATGGAAAGAGTGGAATTGGTTGGTGCTTATGTCCCCTTGAATTCTTTTTGGTGTTACCTTTGTTCTTTATTCCAATGGGATCTCCTTTACTGACCATTTGGTTTTAGGGTGGTTCTCCTTGAGAAACCCCGACTTTGGTTGCATGGTACTGCTCCCATATCTACCTATATTACCCCTAATTTCATTCAACATAACCCCATTCATCATATCTCCCACCTGGGTCCACATTCCCACATTGGGTCCACATGGGGTTAGCCTCCCCTCTCCCATACCCCCACTTTAGGTTAGGCCTGTAATTATTCCTTGGAATTTGAACCAAATAAAAAAGAAAAGAAAAAGAAAAAAAGGCCACAATCAACAGGAAAATGTACCACAAAATGAAAAATATGGTCAGTGCCAAAATATTTATCACACGGGAAAAATCCAATACATGAGATCTACCCCTCTCCAATGGCCATCACCCTGGTTCCATAGGCCCTAGATGAGCCTCCTTTATCATTCAGAAACCCATGAATATCCCAACCCCTAAAGGCTAATGAACCGCCCTACCAAAGCCGGGGTATTTATTGCTACATCTAACGCACCATGCTCTTTTCCTTTGAGCCCTGAAAAGTTACTAAAGAAAATTCATAAAAGGAAAGAGGCATATAAAGAAGGGTGGAAAAATCAAGGTCGAGGCACCTCCTGTACCACGATTTCTCCCTCCTACACATCATGTACCCAGGTTTGGGCTTCCCTTTTCTTGGCTACCCCCATGCCCTGATATATGGCCCATGATTCCCTTATCATTCCCTACTCCATTTCACATCTTGATCACATGCCACCACCATCTAAGGGATGGATATCGGACATACTATCCCCTATAAAGGTTGAAACCACCTAATAAGGTGCTTAGCTAACCCCCTTCTGAGCTTGGAGACATTAACACATTGCAAAGACCACTATAGAAGGGTAGGTCGTTATGAAGTGTTGACCTGTTATCTATGATTTTTAAGCTCTTTTACTCAATTACTCTAATGAATTGTTGTAATATAAGGCTAGGGGATGCATTGGATCTTATACAGGATTGTGGGTGGTGTCCATTTTGGGTTTGGTCTCCCTATACAAGGTCATAATCCTCCAAACGTCTACAATGGCACATGTAGGGTGTTTGTTGAATTCCATGGGCCTCCACAACAGTAGGAAACACTCCATGGATCCCTTTGGATGTTCTGAGATTGTAGAGACACTACAAGGAAAAGACCCTGTAGCAGAGGTTATAAAGGAGGGTTTTAGTGTTATAAAATTGGCCAAAATTGTCAAAAAACATTTGCTAAAACATCTATTTTGGTAACACAGGTTTTGACAAAGCTACTAACGAAAATTCAACACAACTAAAAAAATTGGGTGGCTAGAGGTTTTTACGGATTTTTTTCTTATCGATGTGTGCTTCATGTGTGAACGCTACGGTGCGTTTTAATTTTTAGGCACTAGTGCGGTAAACATACTAAGCACCGCGAAGGAAAACAAATTTCTGAAGCCCAGGGGCGTTGAAATACGCAACGTCCTGGTGTTTGTCACCAACTAATACGCACCGGGCCAATAAAAGGTGCATGTATTGGTGTTATTTGAATTATACTTGAAAAGCACGGGGGAATTTAATGCAAACAGTATTGGTACATTACAAATACAAATGCACTGCTATGTTGAGGCAAAATAACATCGGTGCATGCACCTTCTATCCTCCCGGTGCGTATTGGTTGTGTACACGCCCTAGACCGTTAAGGTGTAAAAACGCATTGGCGCATTAAAGGCAAACCATAGTCATCGATAAAGCACATCAGGAATTCTAATTGGTATTGGTATTTGGTGTGGTACTCATAGGTTGTAGAAATGCACCGGTGCGCAGTATCATACATACACGCTAGTGTTCATTTTCTATTTTTTAGAAACATCGACCTGTAGCAGTGCAACTATTGTGATTTTTTAAAATTCGTTATTCATCAAAAGTTGACACATATCTTATAATACTATTCATATCAATTAAATTTTTATTCTAGTGCATTTGAATGTGATGTTTGGATGAATTTGTTATATAATGAGATTTTGCAGCTCTTCATTATAATATTTAATCATCCATATATTTAATCAATGGTGTAACATTTCATAGAGAAAATGGAGAACGTAATAGAATAAACTAAAACATATTTTATTATATATGAATAAGAGACTACTTTTCATACAAAATGGGACAGTTATTGGTAATCCTTTGTCTTCTAATTGGGACACTATGTCCATTACATTAAACAAAATTTCTGGTTTCACAGACAAATATTTCAAAAAATACAACACCTTGCTTTGATATCCAAAAATATTGATCATCATTCTTTGCTGGAACTACTGTAAAAGTTTTTCCCCCTTTCGTTAACCTCTAACACCACTCCAGATGAGCTAAGGAGCAATTCAATTTCATTTACATGTTCTAATTTTTTTCTTTTCTTAGAACACCATTCCTTTCCTTCGTTGTTGGTCACTATAGAAAATTAAACATATATGAATTAATAGATTGTTTGAAACATGTTATCTAATATTTTTAAGTATATTATTAATGAAAATTGAAAAAAGAAACTCATATTGGATCGATAGTATTTTTTCATTCACTTGATTCATTCTTCTGCAATTTTTCCATCAAGCTTTTATGTTGTTTTGGTTTTAGATCAGAAAGAATCTTATCAAGCTTCATCATTTTGTGGCTCTGCATGACACAAACTAAACAAAACATATTAGTTAAACTTACATATAGTTCAAAAATAATAATTTTTTTAAAGAATTTACAAAGAACTTTCTTTTTTTTTCTTTTTTGGATGTGTTATCAGTATTTTTGTTACTTGAACTCATGTTAGCCATTTTTTTATCAATATAAAACCTGTACCATTCATTAATATATTTTATAAATAAATCACATACTTTTCAGGTAAAAAGAATAAATCAAGAAAACGATGCGTCTATCTAAATTAAACGCCTTGTGCGTTTATCATTTTAACCGCACTGGTGCGATTCACATTTTAGCACCAGCAACGAGAAAAAAAAATGAAATGATAATGGCATGATATGTTATTATAAATGCACGGCCACTATAGTAGAAACATTGTATGGTGCTCTTTGTCAATATGAGACCCGGTGTGTTATAGTAATACGAGAGCACCGATTAACAGAAACGATTATTTTGAAAAATAAACATAAATGAATGGAAATTGTTTTTATCAAACAATTCTCTTTGTAAATACGTGCCCAGTGTGTTATACTAAAAGAGTGCACTGGTGTGCTATATTAAACACGGTGCAGCGATTAACAAAAAGTCGTTTTTTAAAAAATCATGAAAGGGCCGACAGGGTTTGGGATTTGACTCTGCAGGTGGTCCCCTGTGTTAGATGTCAAATGCCTATATATATAGTAATACAAAACCTATAAATCTAAAATGAAAGCCCTAATTGTGAATTTTTGTAGTCACATAAGCAAGAAGAAGCATGGGTTTAACGTAAGAATGGATTTTTTTGTTTTTTTTTTTTAATTTTAATTAAATCTAAATAGGAATAGAGATCGTAAATGATTTTATTAGTAAAATACAAAGTAAAATTTAAAATTTTTACTATGCATGTATTAAATCTAACAAAAACTGTAAAAAAACAATTATTACAGTAAAATTTAACATTTTTACTATACTACAGGGTTTTGTGTGAATCACCAAATGTTTCAAATTCTAATTGTCTGAATAGTTTTGTTGCTCAAAATTATTTTGTTGCTCCAGAATTCTCTCTTGCTCCAGGTATGTCTCTCCTGCAAATCCCTCCCTTAAAATTTTGGCAAAAGTAATGAAATAATGAATATATTTTACTATTTAAAGAACTTTTTATGAAATTAGAATTTTGAAAATCATTTTCCGCTCATTTTTCATTTTACCGCTTTTTTTCACTTCAAAAAAATAAAGTCATGTTTTTTTCCCAATATTCAATGTGTTTGTTAACTAACCGCACTGGTGCGTCTGGTAATAAAACCGCACAGGTGCATTTAACAGTACATTATCATTGATAACAATAACTCATATTTTAACGCATCAAAATTACTTTTAGGTATGTACACCAAAATTTATTGTTGATTTTTCTCAAACACGTGGCTAAAATATCATAATTATATCAAATGGACAATTCTTCAAAATCCAACTCATTCCATAACATTTCTCAAATTCCATCACAGAGTTCTCCCTATCCATCTCTAGATGTAATTAATTCAGATTTTATTTATATTTCCATTATCTAATTGAATTTATTTTTTTTATCCATGTCAATCTGAGTAAAATTAATGTATACAAATTTGCAGGTTCATGCAGATTCATAATCCAGTTCAAATGCACAAAATATTCAAATAGTTCCAAAACATCGGAATCTCTTATCAGGAGAAACATACTGCAAGGTACAGCTGGTAGATGAAAATGGACAACCGCTTCACCCTGCCAATTGTAACATGCCATCTTCTAGCTACAATCCTGAGACAATGATGGTAATAATTGTTTGGTATAATGAAATTATTTCAACGTAAAACCAATTAATCATGCATTGACATGCTTACTAGATATCATTGATATTGTACTAATCATGTTCAAATTTATTTTTTCAAATTATTAGGATTCTAGTGATGATGAGTGACCTACCTACCATCTTTTGTTGCACCCCACAACAATGTCAAATCGAGAGAAGGCTAAATTAAGAGAAAAACTCAGAGAAGAACGATACCGAGAATGGTTGAATCAACCACCTATTGAATTCCCACTACATCTGGATTCACCAATTAGGAATGACTACAACAATAGTAGTTCTTCACAAGCTACAATTAAAGGCAATCAAATAAAGGTTGATATGGATGATTACTTAAGGGAGACGACTGCCATGGAGACTATGTTGTTAGATGCATTCTAGAATGATGATCAGCTAGGGGATGATTCTCACATCGCTGATACCTTTTTTGAAAGCCTTAAATTTGCTTCCACAACCCCTTTCTTTGGACCTAGTGATCAGTCAAAGTCTACCTAGTTGGGGACAACGATGTTACTGAACAACTTGAAAGCAAATTTTGGCTTGTCGAATGCATGTTTCTCGAAATTTTTGAGCTAATTTAACATCAAGTCCCTTATATTTTTAGAAATCTTGTCAGACAATCAACATTTCAAATGGTCAATTTTATGAACGTTAATAATTATTGGCATTGTACATTTAATATTCTCCACCAACTACATGAAGAAATTGAAAGGTTTTGTTTGACAAATGGAAAAACCCAAGCTTTCTATGGCAGAGGGGTACATATCGTATGAGACTTTCTTTTATTACAATGAGTACATCAAGCAGATTGACAACACACCAAGCACGGTGATTTGGGACGATGAAAGGGATGAAGACGAAAGAGAAGGGGAGCTTCTCCAAACAAATGGAAAAAGGAGCTTGACAAACAGTAAGCAACTTATAATTTGCAAAATTTACAGAAAGAAAATATTCACATCGAACTTCGATATAATGTATATTTTGATCTCATATGTATTATATGTCAGTTTGATTTCATCAGGGAATGCAGAAATTGAAGAAATCAATAAATTCGTTCTTTACAATTCTGAAGTGACACAACTGTGGGTCGCATTGTACGAACAAAATAGAACAAAATGGGATATTGACATGAAATAATTCAAACGGTTGAATGATAGAAGTGTGCCTTATCCTGATTATTTAAAAGAAAATATGCCAATTATATGCCCCAACAGTTGGGTTGCTTACCAAGTCATAGAGAAATACGGTGCAACCAATCGTTACCCACGTGCTGAAGAGGATGCAGTAAACGTAGGTATTGGGAGAAAAAACTCAGTAATAATCTATTTATGTACATTTTAAACTTAATAATGCACCTTTGAAATGTACCATCTATATTTTATATTTTAACAGTTGGATTATTAGACACATGACACTATGATTTTTTAACTTTTTATAGGTGCATTTGTTCCCATCTATGTGGGCATATGGACACCATTTTCGCATAGAAAATGCGATGGTGGACACATGACACAATACTATGGAGTGGAAGGCGAGTTCAATCAATCTAGTTGAGCTAGTCATCGTGATCAAAACCTAGTACGAGGGATCTTAGGTTACACCGAAAAGATACAAGAGATGATTGAAGTGGACTTCTCTTCTTTCCAATGTGTTATTTTTAGGTGCAAGTGGTGGAACATCTTTGATCAAAATAATGTAAAGTAATATCATGCTAGTAGGCTGCTATGTATCAACTCTATAAAGACGTGGGATGAAGCTAAGGAGCCTTATTTTTTCCCTAAACAGAGCAACTAGGTGTTTTTTTACCCATATGTGTTGGATAGGGATTGGTGGTTCGTATTGAGACATGACCCTAGATCAAAACATGTTTTTGAGAACAGTAGTGTTATCATGCCAAGTGAGCTAGAAGATAATGACGGTGATGAGAATAGATAGTGATATGGTACACGTCTTATTTCATCATTTATAATATTTAAGATGGTTTTTTATAAAGAAGAGGACTTAAACTTATAACTGAGACTCTTTTTTTCCAAACATTATAATATCTATTTTTAATTAATTGGTTTGCATTGTGTTAACGTTAAAATAATTTCACTTGATAATTTTCAATTATGTTTATCTTGAAGAAATGCACTGTATCAAGTATTTTTCTATGTCAATTCCTAAAATAGTACAACTACTTGTTTGCTTTAAATGGTTTTTCGCAATATCATTACTTAAATAATGGACCATATATATATATATACATATATATGAATGATATATTCAAAATTTTAAAAATCATATTAATGTATACTGTTATTTTTGGTATGTAAGATCGTAATAAAATAATGATAATTCTAAACATGAATTTATTTGCTTTATTTTCTAAAATTTATTATGTTACAAAAAGTTCATATTATTCTAGATTTATTATTTTACAATTATTTATATTCTTACAAATTTACAATTTTACAATTTTACAATTTCACAATACAATTACAATTACAAATACATAATATTTAATAAATATCATGATTTAATATTAAAAATAAACATCACAATCATGATAACCATCGTACAAACATCATATTCTAAAATACACATTCAAATTCACTAATTTCATCTAACAAAACACAAGCATTGTATAACATCATCACAACACAAACATCAAATATACATCTCATGTCAAATAACTACTATAACATACACATCTATCTGCAAGCACATTAAATGAACATATCTACCATGACTGAAAAATATACACATCATGATGAACACCAACATAAAATACATGCACTATATATATATATATATATATATATATTGTCAAAAATATACAATTGTAATAGAACCACATATAAATGTAAAATATCTAGTGGTACATGAAAAATACTATAACTAGTCGAGGACTTCTCAATCGATGGTGCATGCTTAGATGGTGCTTTCTCAAGAGGTGCCTGCTCAGATGGTGTCTGCTCAAGAGGTTACTACTCAGATGGTGCTTACTCAGGAGTTTCTTGCTCAAATGGTTTCTGATCACGAGGTGCTTACTCAGCTGGTGCCCTCTTAGGAGGTGCCTTCTCACAAGGTGTTGTCTTCTCATCTCCACGTGGTGAAGGAGGAGGAGGTGGAGTAATAGAATGATCACTCCCCTCATGATCATCACCCGATTTGCTGGGTGGTACATCTCCATGACACCTATCCCTCCTCGCTTCCAGTGTCCTGGAAGCTCTGACGATATGACACATAAGGCTCATCATATTGTGCGGCATGTCCCTCCAGAGACCTATGAGCGTACGACTTTCCTCAATGTCTCTTATTGTCACAAGGCATACTCCCTCAACAACCAAGAGTCTACATAGTCGGTCGCCCAACTCCATCTTGAATTGAATGTCAACCCTACACTGCATGCCCGCGGGTATTAACACCTGAGGAGGTCTCTCACCCTTTGTGGCCTCCGCTATCTCCTCATCATCTACATGATCATCCGATGTGGGTGGAGGCATGTCCCCAACGAACGTGCCAATATATACAAAATATATAGTACACAACAATAATTAGACAATTTCATTAAATAATTTAATAAAACAAGGTAAATAATGTGTTAGAATAAATTTTATTCTAATTAATTAAGACAATAAAATGAAACTATATTAATTTAAATAAAACACTAATATTACCTCTATCATCTGGTGGATCATCCTGTGTGAAGTGGATGTTGGTACACCCTCTCCAATCCAACCCTACGTAAGGACAGGACACAATCATGAACATGTGGTCATCCTCATTGGCTAGTAGCTCCAGTGCACCACTAGAAATCCTGGCCAGATACTCTGACTGGCCCCTCTTGGGGATCGTCTCGCCCCACATGTGCATTTATACCTCTATCATCGGCCTATGAGGCTAAGGGAAAAAAATTAGGCCTCGTCTCTAGAAACCTTTCAAAAAATAAATAAAACAAGTTTGAATCAAAGGGAAGGTCAACCTCCCATGTTCTTGAGAATGACATCTATCTAAGGATAACAAAACTGCCGCAAAATAATGGCAGAACATCTAACAAGTCATGGCCTCTGGAATAGAGAATCAACATAAAATAAAAGAGGTAAAATAATGTGATTCCCGTCACTGGTATAATGTGAAATAGTGGTCAATAATAGCGAGAGGCACCTAACCTCCTCTGGACCAAAATAAGCAATCCGTATCTGTCCACCAGACACCTGAAAATATGCTGGAGAAAGTATGTCATCCCTAATGTATCTCTGAGAGTACAGAAACTGACTCCCTACTGCATAACCGAAGCGGACATCAGGGAATTGGGGCAAATCCTCCCCTCTCCCAAATAGGCTAGTGATAAAATACATGTCCTCCTCAGTGGGCTGGTACCGCTGGTCAGGACCGACACTGAAAGCCTGTCGGTGGGAATCCCACTTGTAGATCAACTGTACTAATAAGCTGATGTCCCCCATCAGGGCTATAGCCTCCTTATAGAACTTAAGGAGGCCTACATCCCTTAAGAGCAACTAGGTGGGTGGCATAGTTGGGTGAGGGTACAAAAGTCTCTCCCTCTCCCTTGTCTCCCATTATTGTATCATGTTGTAATTGTCATCCCTCTGCTCTTGTTGTGGTCTCTCATCTCTCCGTTGGTGTCGCTGAATGATTCACATATTAAATACATCAGCCTCCCTCATACATAAAAAATACATTTTTTTATTAAATGACAAATGTATTTACAAATATATAAATATAAATTTTATTAAAAAAACATTCGGTGCGCCAAAAAAAACAGTCACAAACTGCCAACGATGCGTACATCTATATCACGAACCATCCATGGTGCGCATAAAAAATATTCACGCATCGCGCCAACAAAAAAAATTAATTAAATAAATATTGTAGGTGGTGCGTTGATGAACCATATCCGCCCTGGGCCATTTGTTATAGCTCAACGCACCACCCGTTTGCAATATTTTACCATTGGTGGTGCGGTATCCAAACACAAAATGCCCTGGCACAGTAGGTTTGGATGACGCACCGCAAATTAGGTGTGTTCCCGTAATATAGACACACCGGGCCATTATTTTTATTTTTACATAATGCCCCAGTGCATTCCGGTAAAACAGCGCATCGCCAAATATAAAATAAATTGTTGTTTTTAAAATACTATAAATTGTCGGTGTGGCTAGAAACTGACACGTACCGCAAAAATTTTATTGTTATTGTGGTGCACTTTTGTAGGTAGCACACCGAGATGTCACATTAGCTTCCTGGTGCAGTTTCCGTTAACATTGTTCATGACGTGACTTGTAAATTTACAGGGAGCACCGGGAATGGTGCGAGCCGAACGGCTCGAACGCACTGCGTAGGATTTTTTATTTTTATTTAAAAAAAAACAATGAATTTTAATTCAGTTTTCAAGATTAATCTGATAAAATCTTATGTTGGTGAGAAACATATACATTACCTGCACATTTGCATGTCGATGAGGTATGTTTCCAATGGAGTAATAACAACCAAATTTTCCCACTGTTTAACAAAATTCAAAGTCCACGCATTGAGCAACAAACAGAAGCAACGTGGGCAATGGGAGCACTGATGGAAGGGCACCTCAAAGAAGAAAAGGTCACATTGGTTCTTGAGAGCTCTACAAGACTATAAATAGTAAAAATGAATTTTTATGACTAGTAATTTTTTTTAAATTAACCCTTTTTCGGTGTGCTCCAGTATGAGACACACCGGGCGGTTGTATTAATGGCGCACCACATTTATTTTAAATTAAAAAAGGTATGGGTCGATGTGTTAGGGAACATTAACTGCCCCGAGGTTTCGTTGTTAGAGTATAGCACTTAACTTGGTGGAAATATTGTTTTTAACTTCACCCTTTTACTGTGCGTTGGATTACTGAGATGCACTAGGTTGGTTTGTATGGAGCGCATAGTGCTTCCTTTGAATAAAAACCCTATGTCGATGCATTGTTGTACCTAAACCACAACAGGCCATCTTCGTTAGTGTATAGTACCAAAATGGTGAAAATATTTTTTTAAATAAAACCCTCATGTGGTGCTCTCAATTAATGAAACGCACTGGGCTGGCGATATACGACCAACATTGGGCATGTTATATAAAAAGCACCATATATTTTCATTAAATAAAGACCTTATGTTGGGGAGTCGTATCACCATAAACACACCGAGGTGTCGTTGTTAGAGTATAGCACCGCAATGGCGAAAATATAATTTTTAATTAACCAACTAGTCGATGCGCTGGATTAATTCGAGGCGGCGGGAAGGTTATATAGTGAGTGTCTCGGTGTGCCATTTGATTGTACGCACTGGTGCAATTTATATAAAGTGTATCGTCATTTTTTTGAAAACCCTTTCACGGTGACCATCAACTTGTATGCACCAGTGCGTTGTAAGGGAGGAACCACTTATTAGATGCCCCAGTGCGTCGTATGTATGAAGTGCGTCGTTGTTTTTGTAGTACTTAAAAATAACCCTACAACGGTTCTTTAGCCTCTACTATGCACCAATGTGTGTTATGAATATAAAAATACAGTGAAAAAACATTTGTCTGCCAACCTCCTCTAGTGACCTCCACTATAAATAGACATCTGGATTATTTTTATAAGGGCTTCCTCAAAAACATCTGCTAGAGAGTCTTTTCCTTGTAGTGAGATCCACTCTTGGGCGAGGAAAATTGTAAGAGCCCTAGTAAAAATCCATGCGAAAAACATATAAGACCATGATTGATGGGACACGTATTCCAAGCTGAATGCTAGGCAAAACATCCTAGCAGGTGTTCACTTTTGTTATTATGGCTAAAGAAAATTGGCAAATGCAATGGCAAAGGCTTTAGAAAGGCAAGTGGCAGTTATTGGCAATTATTTATGAAAATAATGGAAATTAGGAGAAAAGGAAGGTGAAAGGTCACAGGTTGCATGAAATGAAGGAAAATAATGGAAAATGAAGAAAATAGAGGCCCCATTAATAAAAAGGCTTCTGAGGATCAATTCGTAAGATTTTGTTTAGTGAATTTTTGGATCTCTCTCATTATTCTCTCTTTCTCTCATACTCTTGGATACTTAGATTTTTCTTGGAGCACTCTTGGAGAGTTTGGATACTTGGTGATTTGGAGAAAGAAGGCAAGGGAAGAGCAGGAAAGTGCAAGTGGACATCGGGATCAACAGCTACAACGAGATTTGACTACAGGTACCAAGTTGCATGTATGTTTTCCTCACTAGTTTTCGCATGCATGGTGTATGCATGTGGATTTTCTTAGCCTTTCCATTTCCTCGATAGCCATGGTGTTATGGGCTTATTTCCATTGATTTTTTTTTGTTGGTTCTCATGACTCATTTAGTTGTGGGTTTATTTATTAGTTCCTAGAAGCCTTGGTTGGACAAACACTCTGGAAGCCCGATAGAAAACTGTGGGTTTATTTACTAGTCTTGGAATCCTTGGTTGGAGAAACACTCTGGAAGCCCTAGGTGGGTTGAGTTACTAGTCCTGGAAGCCCTAGTTGGAAAAAATCTCTGGAAGCCTTGTAACAGTTGGGGTTGAGTTAATAGTCCTGGAAGCCCTAGTTGGAACAAACACTCTAGAGAAATAAAACAACTTGGATAGAGACCAATCCATGATGGTTGTGATGTCCGACCGTGAGGTGGAGTCACTGGTTGAGGGCTGAGGTGGTTTGGCCTCTCGAAGCCATGTATTGATTGTGATTGATGAGATCCCACATTCATGCTTGGAATATGGCACGGGGGCTATTGGCTGAAGTGAGACTTGGCTCAACAAATCTATGGTCGGGTGGAACGTGGAAGTCCCATATCCAGTTTGTTTTCACATTAAGTAATGAATAGCTCATTCATTGTGTATTTTGTATGAAAATGCATTGGTTTATGCATGGATTTTATTGATGTTGTATCCATTCTATTCATGTTGTTATTATGTTCGTTATGAGCATGTATTTGATCAGTGATGATGTGTGGCTCTATCTATGTTTTTACTTGTAAATGAATACACAATGTATCTATGGTGAATTAGATTGTATTGCAGCTTAGGATGTAGGGGAGAAATGCTTCTTAGTGATTCTCATATAAGTAAGAGATCCCTATGTTTAAATTTGTTGTTTAAACTTGTAGATTATAATATTCCAAAATGGAAAAGACAGGAATGTAGAAACACAATGAATGTAAACTGCAACAATGCAGAAGTAAACTAAATACACCATGAAAATAGACAAAATAGTTGAGCCATGTTATTATTATGGAGGTGGATTACAATATACAACAGTGCTCAAAATATGAAACACTTGAGCCAAACAAGTGGGCTAGAATGTCCCTGACATCCTCTCAAAGAATGCACTGTGTAACTGTTGGACTGTTGGAGGCTATACTGCATTGTCCCTTCTGCAAATGGTGTAAAAATAACTACTGGCTGAAATGGAATGCATAGATCTAGTTGTTCTAGAGCTCATATGATGTTGGGATTTCAGATCTGAGCTCTATGATGAAAACCCAAAATAACCCAGAAAGGATTTCCAGATCTGACTATCTTGGAAAATCACCCTCTTAGACCCTGCAACTATATCACTGTTGGGTTTGCAGATCTACTGCATGAGCTGAAGATATGATGGATGCAATCAGGCACAACCAACTCAATGCATAAATGGTTGATCCCTCCTTCAGATTCTTAAGCCAGAAGCTCAAGATCTGTCTCCTCCTTCCTCCTCCACTGAATGCAGCTACTGAATACACAACAGCTGAGTAAACTGCGTTGTCAAGGATGGAGAACCTATAGCCCGAGGCTAGATAATACAAATAGTCTCAACAATTATGGAAATAATGTGCCCAAAGTGAGGAGATGGTCCCTCATAGGATTTCCAACTGAAATACTGGAAACTTCCTTCCTCCTTCAGATCTGCAAGACTGGACTACACAATTCCTTAGGGAACTGTTGTTGCATGGAGGTATGAAATGCCAGCTTGAATGCTGGATATGAATATGCTTCTCCTAGAAGACTGATCTTAAAGCCCAAGGTTAAAGGATGAATCCTCCACCTATTTCTTAATCGAAATGCCAATAAATACCTCCTCCTCTCAAACCCTCAAGCAGGAATGCATAATTCCTGAGACTGAATGTGCGGTAGAGAGGGGCTAAATGTGGCACCAATGCCTGATGATGTATGGTAGCTCAAAGAAACCTTCCCAGATTAGGCACTCAAATTCCACCGTGGGTAAGGGTGGGATTTCCGCTCGGAAACACCCGTGTGCTAAACAACACTGTAGACTTATATAAACATCTGAAGCGTGCATAGAAATGTCAAATGACAAATCTAGATCTAAACAGATCAATAATCAAAATCTAAAGCCTGCTTCTATTCCTGCGTTCATCTTCCTTATATGGTTTGTGAGCCTTCCATAGCCCTGGCCCGCCTCATAACTATGTTGCACATGTGGCCACTAGCCTCCATGAAGACTACGTTGTCTCTCCATTTTCTCCACCATTCCTGCATTTAATTCCCACTCTCTCCATCATGTGTGCATTAGATGCACCACTTCCTCGACTATTGCATCATTAGTGCTCTATAATCTTACTTGTGTTGCTCTATGATCTTACTTTTATTGCACCATCATCTCATTTGACTTCCTCCATGGTCCCCATGATATTATCATTAATGATCCATGATCTCCACTCTTCCTTCATTAAGAAGCTGCTCCACTACTCCATAATGTAGATCTCCTATCTAATTATCCACACACACATCAAAAAGTGGATTTTATTTATTTATGGGGTTTATGTGCCCCTCCATCCTCTTATTTACTTAATTAATTAAGAAAAGTAAGAACTCTAATATTCTAATTATTTGGTGAAAAATTGGGAATATTACATAGATGTAATGTTTGTGACATGTTTGACGAAATGCCTTTCATGGCTAGGAGGGATCCAGATTATTTCTTGATGATGTGATTGCTTTTGTACCTTTATTTTAATGTTATTTATCATCTCCTACATTTTAATGAATTTCTTGACAGTGACCTAGGCTCTAGGGCTAAAACGGTGGCACAAATCTTGGTGTTGCAGGTGCAAAATTGACCAAACTGGGCCCTGGCCACTGCCTTTCCTTGGCATGCCCGTGGCTATAGGCTTTTAACTACTATCTTGCCTTGGCATGCCCATAGATAAGGCTCAAATTGGTCAAAAAGTCAGTCTCCCTCAGGGTTAAGGGGTCTGGAAGGTTGGGTTACCTCCTGAGGATGTTTTGATGTTGCGTAAGGTGTGTTTGTCTTTTTTCCGTCGGTTCCACTTCCTTAAGGTCATCTAGGAGGTTGAATCTCATATTAGTAGCCTTTCATCATAGGTTTACCCCAGTTGGTCGATTACTTGGGTACATGTGGGAAGAGGGTGTTACAAAGATGCACTATGCCCAGTTGACTCCACGGGTGCACCACACACTTAGAGGGTTCCCCAGGCCTTGCACGATGACAAAAAAACATTTATTCCAACATATGAGCCTTCATAGAGCATCTATAGGCATCTTCAACTCATTTGGAGACCCATGAGGTCATTTATGTGCCCCCAAGTCCACATGGAGCACCACAGGTTTATTGTTTGGAGAACAAGGGGCCATCCCATTTTCCAACACTTTGTATGGGTCCCATGCATCATTATGGCACTCATGGACACCAGTATGTCTCCTAGAATTCCCTACGGCATCAATTGACCTCTTATGAGGCTTATTATTTCATGTATGAGCTAGTTTGGTGGGATTGTCACCAAAAAGTAGGGTTACTTGCACATTATTTTATGTTTAGGGGCTAACGTAGGCCCATAGGATAACTTGAACTCCTAATCAATGTATAAATAGGAGTTAGTTGGATTCATTTGTATCATCACTTGACTTGGGATCTCTCTATATTTAGAGAACTTCAAATTTTTTCTGAGAGGACAATTTTGTATGATGTATGGATTTAGGCTATTTTTTATCTTGGAGCTTCATTTTTGCAAATGTGATTCTAGTTAGATATACTCTCTGACATTTTAAGTGAAAATTCAATGCTATTCTTCTTGTTGTTTCATACTAATGACTTTCACTATAACTAGGGCTAATTGTTGCATGATGGACAAGTGGAAGTATGTGTCTATTTAGCTTATTTGATGTATGGGCCATTATTAGATGAATGAAATGTTCTAGAGATAATTTTATCTCTATAAGCTTGCACCATTTGTATGAAGTATAAATTCTTGAAGGTCACGTTTCTTCTCTTTCCTCTAACATTGGACGAAGTTGAAATTTTGGGCCTCCTTGATCAAGAAACTGAATTCTTCTTCACTATCATTCATGACTCCATATTCCCAAGTGAATTATACACTATTTACTAAAAAAGGGTGACCATCCCCCCCCCCCCTTTTTCACATTTTCCCCTTTTTCCCTAGGTGTAGCTCCAATAGGTCACCTAGGGCATCAATTTCCTTGGAATCTAGCCACAAGAAAACTTTGATCTCCTAGAGGCAAATGTGCTGGTGGGTCCCCTCACTCTCCTCTAAATTTGGGCCAATTCTGATGGTGGAATCTCTACATACCTCAAGCCCTAGCTCTAGGATCAATTTTTTCTTAGGTGTTCCCAAGGATAGAACCTAGTAAGATCAATTTGACCTATCAAAGTAAAAACTCTTCTCTGATCCTTTACCCTCAACTTTTCTAGGATAGGAGACTCATTGGTTGCTAAATTCCATCCTCAAACCTGGGTTGGGTCCACTTGGCACTGTGTGGTCCCATTTGGCATCAAAGGCCATTCATCAAGGACCATTTTGGAATCAAATTTCCCAAAGTATTTTAGGGATTGATAACTTCCTTCATAAGTATTATTCTTCTCCCTCAACCCTTCTATCCCCCTCCTCTCTCCCTAGAAGATCAATTCCCTCGCTTAAAAGGAAAGAAAGTCCCACTCATCATTATATCTTAGGGAAAGGGTTTTTAGGGTCACGTCCCACATATTCATTGACCTATACTCTACAAGTGACATCCTAAACTACCGAGACTCCTCCCATTGGTGAAAATCCTTAAAGAGTAGGGAGCCTTAGCTATGGTGACAGTGGGATAAGCCTCCATTGTTTCCCTTGACCTAGCAGTTTCCATCTTACGAACCCCTTTTAGGTACCCTGCTAGTTTGAGTGGTAACATTTTTTCACATCTCTATTTGTGAACAAATCTTTGGTGTGCCCACTTTTTCCATACTATAGATCCAAGATGAGAAGTCTAGGGCTATGGAGGCTGCCCTTATCCTCACCGAATCAATCCTATGGAATATAATGAGTTAGGGCTAGTTGGTTGGACCACATGAATACTACTTTAGTCCTTCAAAGTTTGCACATCCTTAGGCCCTATACACTTACCCTTCTACAAAACTTATTGTCCTTCACAAGTACAAGAATCAGGGCTCTTCTTTGATAGTAAACGACAAACCATCCGACTGTACTTGGACTACCATCAATCTGCCCAACCGTGGTCAATTATTTTTCTGATCTAGGACCCACAATATTGCCTTCATATAGGGATCTTCAAATATGCCACCTAACAATGGCTTGATTCCTTTGAAACTCACTGTTCTTGTGTATCAATTTCTTTGTTGTCCAATTTATGAAAAAATATGAGTTGCTCCTCTTATCATCCTTCTAACAATCTGTATATGACTTAACTAGGGTCACAAATCAACCACTAATAGTCCATTGACTAATTTTTTATAGGTTCCTTAAAATCTCTATCTAAAACTCTATGCACATTACACAAAAATCAACTCCTCTTCATGTCAATCCATTCTTCATATGGCACATTTCTTCTGCATGCTCAATCTTCTGCTAAGGTTCCATCCTCCTTTGGATCGGTTATCTCCACACATACTACTGCAAACCATCTTCGAGATCTATGGTCTATATTGCAGAAATAAACCTCACTCTAAGGGTCACAACCCCTCTTCTTCTACGCAAATTTTTCACAGTCTAAGGGCATACCTTATGGACTAAAAATGCTAGGAAACTATCCTAACTAGGGCATTATACTTATGTTCTAGTTTCTTTAGAAAAAACCCTGTCCACCCATATGAAAAATAAAAACTCTTGCCTCCATAAGTGACTCGACCTAACTCATCTGGATCCATATATTCTGGGCATTTCTTTGACTGAATCTTGACACGAACTTTAGATCTCTACATCAACCCTCAAACTAGGGTTACCTCAGTCAATATTATGCCTACGTCAACTTATTTTAAATTCTAGTGAAAGCCCTCCTCCATTTATGTTGGAATTTATCATAGACCTTCTGGCCTACTAACCACCACAAGCCAAGATGGTATCAACCCTCTTTGCTATTTTAGAATTTCTATTTCAGAATTTGATGTGGCCTTCACATAGAGACACCATTGAAATCACATGCCCAGATTCTCATGAGAAACCTCTCTTAAGCTCAATTTTCCAGAAGAGAACCAACAATATGTGATCCTACTCCCTCGCTCGAACCCATTATGGTATGCAACATTCTTGTGAACCCTCACATGATGATCTTGCTCTTGGTGGATGATCATGGCCTCCCTTTAGCAACCCTTACTCAACCCTCTTAATCGACCTACTTTAGGACGACATCTCTCTTGGCCCCCTTTATCAAATGAGCTCCTTCTCACTTGATGTTATTTCCTTCATCCTAAGGAATCCTTAAATATTTTTTCCTAGACCTCTTAGGAACCCTATAGAACTTACGGGTTTTATCCACTTAGACCTTAGGAAATATTAATTTTTATTTTTAATTTTATTTTATATTTTAAACCCCATCTTGGGTCCAAAATCCCTTTTCTTGGATTCTTTTCCCAAAAATCCTTTTGTGAACAAACTCACACAAACCCATCTCACTAGGCTTGTGGAGTACCTCGCAAGCTACACAATTCAACAACATACTCTAGTTTTAGTAACCATAACTTGGTCAAGCTCTTGTAGTTGAGCGAGGACTTGGTTGGGTTCCCAAGTTGCAAATTAATTAAGGGTAGTTGTGAGGGCATGATATCTAGGGAGGGTCAAGGAATGCAAAATAATGAAGAGGCATGCTAACACATGTTAGAAAATGTCAATGCATGTTGAAGAGTGTTACGGAGTGTCGAGGCATCACAAGGGTTAACTAGGTCAAAATGCATGTAAAGGAACGAATAAGAGTGTGTTCTAGGGAGTGTCAGCAAATTCAAATTTTCCAAGGAAAAAGTGTGTTAGGAGAAGTTTGGAATAGGATTTAAAGGAGGCAAGCATATGGTTGTGATAAGGGGCTCGACATAACAGTTTTATACAAAGGGAGATCACTTTGTGCTAGGCACAACATTGTTTTTCCTTTAGCTATTTTTTTATATGAGATGTGGCACACTTTGGCTGCATGCACATGTTTTAAACTATTCTAGATAATAGCATATTGTACATTGTTGTGTATAAGTTTTGGGGCACTCGACTTGTGTCAACTTATATCTTTTGTGTCTTGTGCATCTTGTGGTTCTTACAAACTCTCAATTAATTCTCTACTATTTATATGAACTGAACATACATGTGAAATATTTCCTGGGTAAGCTATGTTTCTTAGTTATTTTATGGCCATGGCTAGATGTGATCCTTCTCTTGGTAACTATTTAAGTGGTACAAGTTGAACTTGGACATGAGTGGCCTAAGATGAGTTATAGGTAGTTCTTAGTTGAACAAGGCACAATCTACTTGAAGTAGGTGCAATTTTTCAAGTTTTTGTGGTTGGAGTAAGCCAATATTGTCACATGAACTGCAATAGTCAAGGACTTGATTGGATTCCTAAGTCGTGAAAAAATTTGAGGCTAGTTGTGAGGACATCAGTTCCAAGGCATCCTAGGGAATGCCAACATGTTCCAGATAGTACGAAGGCATGTCAAACATGATAATATGTGCCAAGTGCTAAGGCATTCCAATAAGTTCAAGGGTGTGACAATATGTGTCAGGGACTGTCAAGTAAAAAAAAGGGAGAAACAAGTTAAACTGCAAGAAAATTAACACATAATATGGTTAATAAGTCATCAATTTACATTTTTCAAGAGGGACATGCTATGCACACCAACACTAGGTGCCAATAGGTTCCAAGTGCCACGTCTTAGTGCATTCTAAGTTCCAAGTATTCCTTTGTTTCTTCTCATCTACTTTCCATTAATAATTGATCTCAAATAAATTAAATATTAAACCATGCCAAATCATACCAAGGCATCTCAATGTATTCCATACATACTAAGAATTTCCAAGTGCCAACATGTGCCAAGTGGTAATATGTGTCAGGGAGTCTTATGCATGCTATGAAGTGGTAGGGCATGCTGAAGAGTGCTAAGGTGTGCTAGAGAGTGCTACTGCATGTTGAGGAGTGTCAGGGTGTACTAGGAAAAAAAATTAAGGGAGCACTAGGTTGAAATTCATGGAAGTGAATGAATATGAGGGACGTGTGCCAAGGAATAGTGTCAATGAGTGCTAGTTTTCATGCCAAGGAGGGAGTGACAAGGTATGCTAAGCTTTGTAAGGCATGCTATGGAATATCAAGGCATGTCAAGAAGTGCCAGAGTGTGCTAGGGAGTTCCAGGGTGTGCTAATATGTGCAAAATAGTGCCAAGTTATTCCAGGACATGCCAGGTGCTAAGGCATGCTAGGATGTGCAGGATGCCAGGGTATGTCAATGTGTGTTAAGGAGTGTCAGGGAAGCAAAAGGAAGAACCAAGCTAAAATGCAAGTAAATGAACACATAATAGGGTTAATAAGTCGAGACTTTACAATTTTCAAAAGGGTCATGCTATGCACACTAATAATAGGTCCCAAT
Source organism: Pinus albicaulis (assembly GCA_034641835.2). Classification (NCBI taxonomy): domain Eukaryota; kingdom Viridiplantae; phylum Streptophyta; class Pinopsida; order Pinales; family Pinaceae; genus Pinus; species Pinus albicaulis. The sequence goes on from CM076581.1 coordinate 848,378,936, forward strand.
ATATGCCAAGTGCTAATGTATGTAAATGCATGTAGCCAAGGTGTTCCAGAGCATGCTAGGGACTACAAGCATGCCAACACATGATAGGAGAGTTGTATGTTTTGCTAGTGCATGCCAACATGTGCTTGGGCATCCAAGTCTTGGCAAGATGTTCCAAGACATGTGAGGTGCTAATAAATGCTAGTGTGTGTCAAAGCATTAATTTAATGTGTGCCCAAATTGTTGAGGAGTGTTATGTCTCTCTCATTAATAGAATTGACATAGCTTGGTTACGTATTAAATAATATATTTCCTACACACACTAGTGGAACTTTGTATAAAGTGAATTTTTTAGATAATATACCTATTAGATATGAATCATATGTTGGCTCATAGAAAAACTCTATTCTCATTACTTGAGGGAAACTATACACACTAATTACTTCTTAACAAATTGACTGACTCCAACCACTATGGCCTTGGACACATAATGAAAAAGACTCCACAATAATGGTATTAAATCGTTATATTTTGACAAAAAATATAGTAACAAGCACATAGCATCATAAAAAACTCATTGGAATGATCAATGATGATGAACATTTTTTTACCATCACCAAAATTAACCAAAATGAGCATTTTGAGGGTCAATAAGAGTTCATCACTAGAAGTGTCACCAAAGAGAGAATTAGTGATGGAACTTTAATGACCCTCACAGAAAGTGTCATTGAAAATGGTTTTGGTGACAAACCTTAAAGGGACATCACTATATAGACTTACAACAACGCTTTTTAAGGACCATCACCATATGCAACATAGGTGACGGACCTTAAAGGTCCATCATAGGCATCACACTCACCAATGTCCTTTTTCCTTGTACTGTGATATTGCAAATGCAGTGGGAGTTGTAAGTAGGTACATGAACAATCCAGGAAAATAAAATTTGATATGAATATGGGAAAACTAGTTTATCAATGCTAGCTCCCTCATCAGTATTATAAATGTGTACTTAAGGATCGTCTCAAATTATCAAGTTATGAGAAGGTTTATGTATCAAGTTTGTGTCTTATATGAGCAATTCATTAAGTAAATTAGCGGTTAAAAACACATGTACAACAAGTAAATTGCAAAGAAATAATACACAACAAACACATTACATAGTAGCTGATAACGAATTTCACCCCTCCTGGGCTACATCTCCATGGACCTGCCTCAATGGCTTGGCCCTCTTTGGATTAATGGTCAATACTCTAATTGCATGCACCTCAATTGTTTCAAAGGATCTAAAACCTACTCAATTGGATTCAAACGACTCAAAAACCCCTAGGTATCCTCTTATGGCTCTACAGATGGTCTTCAGGTGATCTATACATGGCCTCCTCTCCTGGTGGCCCTGGGCTTCTTTAATATTCAAAGTGAAAAAAAAAACAATTATAGAAGTGCTCCTCTGCTTTTGCAACCTACACCATCATGCTCATAGCATCCAAATCATCTAGGATTAACTCTTTCTGAGCCTAATTTGGTTGAAATATGCTCCAGTTATGACTTAATAAAATTGGCCTAGGAAACCTCCACTAAGTCTAGAGAAACTCCAGTTAACTCTGCCAAATTTGGGAGTTCCATAGAAAATGGTGGACTCCGCCAATTAGAGTTAATCCACACTTAAGTTAAAATGGAGATTAATTAAATTTAAGTGTACATTTAATTGAGGTTTAGTGCTCTAAGCACATTTTAAACAAATTTGAATTAAAATCAGATTAGCACATTTTAATACGGATTAAGGTTAATTAAGTGTGTTTAATGGTTAAATCCATATTAAGTCCTGGCCTCCACCTATGGTCACTTTGTATGGTTCTATGGAATGTGTGTTGGGGCTGACCCCACAGGTTTGGCCCCCATTTCCTCTGCCACAATCTTGTTTAAACTTATATACAAGTTGGAACGCATACATATTAAGACCTATCATGGAGCATAAATGGTAAAATGTTGCACTTGTGTGGGGGAGGTCACGGGGTCAAGCCCGACCTCCACCCAGCCACCATATAATATTTTTTTCGACCATACAATATAAAATTTGGCATTTCGGAGGGGCACATGACGGCCTCCGGGCTAGCCACGTGTCCTCATCCCATTTGTTCTTCAAAAACCAACCAGAAACTGCCATATGCCCAAAAATTCAGGCCACCCACAAATTCAAATTTGTAAGCATGCTATTGGCCGGTGGAAAACCATAAATTTGACCCCTTTGACCCTGTTTGACCCTTTCTTTTTAAATTCGCCTATTTGGTCATGCGAAAAACAAGCTCTAACTTTCACATACAGACTCTGTTTTGAGCGAAACAAAGTGTGTCGAATTCCAAATGATGAGCGCTATCTAGTCATTCTATTTTGGAGCAATTCTGAGCACTTTGAATTTTTAGCAAATTTTTGCCCCCAATCCAGATTCCGATCACTCCTTCCTACTGACAAGGCTTTTGGACCCACAAAAGTTGTTTATCTAATGAGAGCTGAATACTCTTCTCTTTTCCAAGTTCTATCAACTTGATTCTACATGGAAAAGTCTCCATGACAACTGCTTGGGTTCACTGACGTGCCTTGCCTTGCAAATGGCTTGGCACTTCAACCAATTTCCTCCTTTCGTTGCTGACCCAATCCAACACTTGCTGGCTGCTTTTTGACTCATTAAACTCATTTTTGTACTAAAGAGATCCCTTGGTACTTGGAAAGTTGACTGATGGCCTTCCCCCTGAGAATCATGTTCTTCCTTTCCACACACATGCATTCGATGCAAGCTTCTTCTTGGAAACCACTTTTCCAATTTAAGCCCATCTGAGTGAAGTACAGCAATGGGTTCCAATATCAGTAATCACAATAAAATAAATGACCATCCTTTTACCTCCATGGTTCCAAATTCCACATCTGGAAGAATGCATTCGCCATCTCTTTCGCTTCTTGGCATAAACACATCAAATGGTCTACAATGGTTGTTGTTTTGGCTTTAATATTCTTAGCATCTTTTCCACTTTCCGCTTCTTGAAACTATCATCCTCTAGTATTGACATGCTACTCATGCCATGATTTGAGAATAAAGGAAAACCATGAGCCTCTTGCTCAAGAGTGGACCTTTCAAAATCCTGAGACATATTATCACAAGAAAAACCATTAATCTTGAAAACACATCATGCAAGAAGAATAACTTGAAAACCTCTACCTTTTGCTCCTTCATAGCAACAAATGCCACATCATGTGAACATCGCCATGTACTCTTACATCTTGGTGTACAAACCATCGACCAAACACAAGTCGACAAAACATGCCTCTTCAAACAACTAACTCTCAGGTCAAACAAAAGCATGTACAAAATTTCCATATTTTCTGCATCTAAGTGAGTCAACATAACTCTACTTTTCCAACATCTTCCTTCATGTAATATGAAACATAATTTCAAGAGAAAATAGATGCATTCAATTGGCAAAGAAATGCATCAATAAAAAAATATTTGCATCAATCATCAAAGGAAATGCAAGGCCTTAATTGGTTAAGAAATCTAACCATATCTTTCCAAACCACTTCAATGGCACTTCTTTCAGTTGCACTTCATCATGTGAATCATCCTGACCCACATCGATTATGGAATACTCTTTTCCATTCTTGTCAAGATCTCTTTCCACCTTCTTCAAATGTCGTGGATGACATGATTGATACAAAGTCCAACACTTGCTACAAGATGACCCTGCTTATGGCAATGAGTGAAAAATAATTGCATCTTCTTTTCAAAATGGTTTTCATTTTCCAATGGACCTTTGGCTTTCTGTCTCCTTTGTTTAGAAAGTTTCTTGTGTATGGAAAAATTCTTCCAACACCTCGAAACTATGTGGTTATTCAAACTAGAAAAGGAACATGTAGACTTTCTCCAAATCTTATTTGAAGAATTTCCATGTTTATCATAATCAAAAGCAACTTGATTAAAGGCATATTTATACCTTGCACATTCACCTTTTTCGCCTTCTTGAGGAGGTGAATTTTATGAGGTAGTGGCTCTCTTCGGAGTACAAACAATGGCTTCAATTACTTTAGAGATGTCAACATCCTCTTGTTTTCCATTTTCATTAGTTGCATGATTATGGGCATCTTCTTGCAAAGTGGGTGTAAAAATTTTGCATTCCTCATGAACACAAACAAGCTTGAGGTAATGAACATGTAATGAAAGTCCTTCTTGGGCCAACTTCATGTTCCTCCTTGGCTTTGGATAATTCTCCATCATGTTGTCCATAACCAAGAACCAAATACTTAGGCCTTTCCTCCACAACAATTGGCTCAACTATGCCTTGTGCATGTTTTCCCAATCCCTTACCTTCATAGATCATCTTCATCAATAATTTGGACCCTATTCCTCCAGTGTGTCTTTCAAAAGCACTTACACATTCATATTGAATGGAAATTGAAGATAAACTTGAATTGCATACCTCTTTTTCATGCACATACTTGGCTAAGGTTTCCTTTGCATCATGTAGTTGAGTATCCATCTCATGCAACCTTGCTAGGGTTTAATTTGCAATATGGACCTGAGTCTCCATCTCGTGTATCTTTTCAAGAATTCCTTTCTTCTCTTTCTTCATGGAAATCAACTACTCTTTAAGTATATTTCTCTCCTTCCTATCTTCATAAATCTCTTGCACCATATCTCTCATGATGTATAGCTTCTGCAACATCTCTTTATCAAAGAGTCTTGCTAAGGAAGATTGGTTAGAAACATCGCTTGATGAAGCTGCCATCACACTTGTAAATCATAGAAAGCTTCTTTGTTGTGATTTGAGAGATGAGTACTCAATCTGGAACTTCTCTTCTCTTCAACTTAGATACATAAACTTGCACACAATTAAATTCTCCTTGCACAAATACAAAACCAATAGCTAATTCTCTAGATAACCTTGGCAAACCATCTCAGGGCTAAAATAAGGTAAATTGTGCTCTGATAACAACTTGATCTGAATATGGGCAGACTAGTTTTGTTGTGATAGCTCCCTCATCAGTATTATAAACGTGTGCTTAAGGATTGTCTAAAATTATCAAGTTATGAGAGGGTTTATGTGTCAAGTTTGTGTCTTTTATGAGAAATTCATTTAGTAAATTAGCTGTTAAAAACACATGTACAACAAGAAAATTGCAGAGAAATAATACACAACAAACACATTACAGAGTAGATGATAACGGAGTTCACACCTCCTGGGCTACATATCCATGGACCTGCTTCAATGGGTTGGCCCTCTTTGGATTAATGGTCAATTCTCTGATTACATGCACCTGTAACACTCCAATGGCTCTGTAACCTGCTCCATTGGATTCAGAAGACTCAAAAACCCCTAGGTAGCCTCTTCTAGCTCTGCAAATGGTCTTAGGTGATCTAGACATGGCCTCCTCTCCTGGTAGCCCTAGCTTCTTTAATCTTCAAAGTGAAAAAAACACTTACAAAATTACTCCTCTACCTTTGGAACCTACACCATCATGCTCAAAGTATCCAAATCATCTAGGATTGACTCTTTCTGAGCCTAATTTGGTCGAAATATGCTCCAGTTATGGCCTAATCAATTTTGACCTAGGAAACCTCCACTAAGTCTGGAGAAACTCCAGTTAACTCCGCCACATTTGGTAGTTCCACAAAAAATGGCACACTCTGCCAATTAGTTCTAATCCACACTTAAGTTAAATTGGAGATTAATTAAAGTTAAGTGCACATTTAATTGAGGTTTTAGTGCTCTAAGCGCATTTTAAACAAATCCAAATTAAAATTAGATTAGCGCATTTTAACACGGATTAAGGTTAATTAAGTGTGTTTAGTGGTTAACTCCGCATTAAATCTTGGCCTCTGCCTGTGGTCACCATGTATGGTTCTATGGAATGTTTATTGGGGTTGGCCCCCATTTCCTCTGTCACAATCTTGTTTAAAACTTATATGCATGTTGGAACACACACATATTAAGACCTATCATGAAGCATAGATGGTAAGGTGTTTCTCTTGTGTGGGCAAGGTCGCAAGGTCGAGCCCGATCTTCACCCAGCCACCATGTAATATCAGTATCAACCATACAATATAAAATTCGGCCTTTGGGAGGGGCAAGTGGCGGCCTCCAGGATAGCCACATGTCCTCATCCCATTGGTTATTCAGAAACCAACCATAAACTTCCATGTGCCCATAAATTCGGGCCATCCACAAATTAAAAATTTTCAGCATGCTATTGGCTGGTGGAAAACCATAAATTTGACCCCTTTGACCCCGTGTCACCCTTTTTTTTTAAATTCGCCTATTTGGTCAAGCGAACATCAAGCTCTAACTTTCACATATGGACTCTGTTTTGAGCGAAATGAAGTGCACCAGATTCCTAGTGACGAGACCTATCCAGTCGTTCAAGTTTGGAGTGATTTTGAGCACTTTTAATTTTTAGCAAATTTTTTCTCCCAATCCATATTCCAATCAACATTGGATAACAGTGAAGTGGATTCTCAGGTATTTGAGAGGTACCACAAATCAAGCATTATGCTTTGGTGGTTTGAACATTGTTCTACATGGATATGTTGATGCAGATATGACATGTGATAGAGATGACATGAGGACCACCACAACATATATGTTTACTGTAGGTGGAACAACTTTCAGTTGGGATTCAAAAATTAAAAGTGTTGTTGTACTTTCAACAACAAAAGCACATTACACTGTTGCTATAGTAGCTAGTAAAGAAATGATTTGGTTACAAAGGTTTATGGATGAATTTGGTAAGAAGCAGGAGATGGGAAGGTTATATAGTGATAGCTAGAGTGCCATTCATCTTGTAAAGAACTTAACATTTCAATCCAAGACTAAACATATGCAATTCAAGTACCATTTCATATGGCCAAAGTTGGAAGATGGACAGTTGAAGCTGGAAAATATACACACTAGCCAGAATCATGCAGATATGTTAACAAAAGTTGTAACTAGGGATAAACTGAGATTCTGCTAAGTTTCAATTAGTCTTCAAGTATGATGGTGAATATGAGAAATAGTCAGGTCCAAGTGGAGTCATTATACAACAAGTGAAGAAACGATTGAGTTTATATAATCAACCTCCAAGTGGGATATTGTTGGGTGTGGAGCTTGATTATCTTCTTGAGTCAGAGGTTTCAACTGCGTTGGACACTAGTTCCTAAATAGGTTGGGCAACAATGTATCCCGTATGATAGCCGTCTAGGGGGGGCCACGACTATTTTTAAAGAGCCCCCCTGATAGGGGTTTGGGGCCAGTGCCCCTGAAGCTAAAAATAGATGGAAAAACTCTTTGTAGAATATTGTAATTTTGTAGTCAATCTGGGTTGTTCATTAGGAAAAGGATCCAACGGTAGAAGTTATGTTAATTTAGGTTTTTTTTCCCTAGAAGAAAACCCTCATTTTATATGATCGAATTGTATTGCATATGTGTATTAGTATTCTAATCAAGAGAGAGAGGAAGTTGTGTGAGAGCGAAGAGGAAATTACAAAATATCTAATCTAGGATGTATCTCTTCATTTTTCTAGATAATATAAAAGGAAGGACTATTTATTTCTCTCTGGACGTAGCCAAAATTGGGTGAACCATGTATATCTGTGTCTCTCTTGTTTTATGCATTTTTGTGTTTGTGTTTCTGCAATATTTTATGTGTTCCATTGCTCTGTAATATATAATTTTCTAAAAATACTATAATTTATTACATAAATGTCAGATGAACAAGATCTTAGCTAGGGTTATTGTGGTGGAAAATTGTTGTGTCAATAGAGAAAGGATGGATTCAACACCTTTTTTGCTGAAGGAGATCTACTAGAATTGCTTGGAAACTCAGAAGTGGAATGCAGAGTTCCATTACACATGGATTTTAATTCTGATGGCGTTAGTCACCTAGGAAAAACCATAAATTTTCCAGCCAGTGACTAAACATGCTCATCCTATTGTAGCAGCAGAGTTCTAGAATCTATGGGCCTCAAAGGAATCGAAATGGAAGAAGTTCAAAACCATAATTTTTTATCTTTATGGGGAAATGTTGTGCAAAGTGATTCAGGAGATACCTCAACTCACTGAAGAAAGGATAACAAATTTTAAGGGCGTGGCACAATTTAATGCTAACCCACACTTCATTTGGCTCTTGCCTCATAGGGACTCGAATCAGTGTTGTAAAAGGACAAGTTACAGGTTGAAAGTGCAAGAGGTGCAAGACATAGTTGACTCATGGAAATATGCCTAAAGATTACCAATGGAGGACATGTTGGATGTAGAAAAAATTTCAAGCAGTGAAGAAACTAATGGAACCCCTTTGGACCAGGATAAATAGGAGACACAATCGTCATTCATTCCAAAACAGGAGCCAAAAGAAGGTCCATCAACATCTAGGGAAAATGAAAATTAGGGAAGAAAAGTGTTTTGAGGAGTAGCGCAAGAAGTGAATCAACAACACGAGTCAGGAAGAAAAATAAGGATACCCACACATCTCTAATCCAAAATATGCTAAAATACGACGACTTTAAAAGGATTGGTGATCATATGGAGGAGGTGGCGACGACCAAACTAGATAATTTGTAGTAGATGATGAGCAATTTAAGTGCCAAGTTGACCCTCCTGGCAGTTTTGACCGAGTTTAGGGGATGTCTAACTGCAAAATTTTGGTTTCAATCCCAGTCTCACTCATATGCACCAGACCCATATTCATACTAGTAGTCCAGAAGAATATTTTGTTTGCCAAACACAGACATGAAAGTGTGGGAAGGGGCTGCTCAAATTAATTTAATAATATCAGGGTTGGGCATGGAATAATTGATGTAGTTGCAGCAGAATGCAATTTGTGAACTATAGGACAAAATAGCAGTGGCTTGGACATAATTGTAACAAAATTAGAACACTAAGGAGCAGTTGCATTGAGAGTAAGAAAATTTGGTTGACAGAGTAGAGTGTCACACTACCTTAGCACAAGTGTATGAAGAGCTTATAGAAGGATCATTAGATGACTCGATTCCATCCATGGAGGTAGTCATGAATGTCAAGGAACCCATACGAGGCCTAAAAATGCAAAAATTCAAGTGATAGAATCATAATCCCATCAACAACTATAGGCACCACCGGAGGAATCACAACACAAAGAATTGGCCCAACAAGTGAAAGAACAAATGGTTGAGTGTGAGAAAAAGTGTCAGGATATCATAGGGCAAGGTGCTTGATTATTCATTACCTTATCAACAGTTCTAGCTGTGGAAAATGCCACTTATCAAATATTGAAGATTGAAAAATAGGTTTGTCAAATCGATTAGGTCATCGATATAATGAGTTTTTCTTACAAGCAGAAGGAAATGCATGAAAAGTTACATCTCAAGGAGCTAATTGGAAAAATCCGCGAAGAACAAAATCCATGGAATAATCTTCATGATCAAGTGTTTATAGTGATCGATGAATGTTTTGACAGAGTGACACTAGTGTTGTCACCCATGATCTAACTGATAGAACAGAGCATGATGACATTAGTAAGAGGGATGATTTGAAAGTCAATATCAAGGTGTGAGAAGAAGCATTAAGAGACTTAAAAAAGGTTGTATATGAAAGGCTCATCTCGAAGGAGGATTGAGTTGCATGGAACGAGCCACAATTTTGTGTAGGGGGCATGTTGGAGCACAATTTTTTTTGTTAAATTTTGTTATGTATGGGACCATGCAGGAGGATCAAGGAGTGCAAAAGGTATAGATAGTGCACAGTAGGGGATAGTTGTAGGAGGAGAGGTGTGGTGCATGGAGTTGATGGATAGGAAGGAGATGGTGGTGTTCGGGGAGAAAATATGTGTACGAGGAAGAATACGTGGTTAGGATTTTACGGTAGCGATGAAGCAGGTAAGGGATGTTGTGACAAGGAGTTACAAATATTTTGTAGGTAATGGGAGGATGACAGCGTAGAGAAATTAGGATAGATATAGTTCAAAAGGAAGTTAGCACGCATGTGATAACTCAGAGGAGGGATCAAGAAATATCTTAACGACCTTGAGGATAGCTAGAACGATAGAGGAGAGGGTATGGAAGCTTTTAAGAGCTTCCAGGAAAATATAAAATGGAATGTTCAAGACAGATAATGGGTTATAAGGTGAAACATAAAATATTTCTCAGTGAATGATACATCAAGTCGTAAGTTGTTGAAGCAAAATATTGTTACTCTACTTGTAATGTGTATGTATGTGTTTGTATGTCTATAGTCATATGCATAAATGGTTGAGTATGTAGCTGTGATGCAACCCTAATGTAAATTATATATATATATATATATATATATATATATATATATATATATATATATATATATATATATATATATATATATATATATATATATGAGTGGTTCTTCACTATAGATGTTTTTCCTCTTTTATGCGTTGTGTAAAGCTTGGTTGCTAGTGAGCCTAGTTGTGTAATTGTTGCACTATAGTGCATGATCACTTTTTCTTATATAATAATATAATATGATGGAAAGTTGGGTTTGTCCTCATGATATGAGTTAAGGTTTGAATGTATGTTTCTGTTTATGGCATATCGGGATATTATGATTTTAATGCTCTATTGCAACCTTAAATATTCATGAATATTTTGAATGGTTTGATTATTTATAAACTTGGTAATGTCGTTAGATATTATCGTGTCCTTGTAAATACTAGCGTCTATATTGTTAGTTCTATCCCTAATGTTGTAGGTGTAAATCATTTTAGCCCTCTATGTGTTGTAATTTGTGACCTATGCACTGACTGGTGAATTGAGGGGCTTGAGATCTCTACGTAGTGCACAATTCTAGGAGAATGGTGAAGTGTCCACCTGGTCGGATTGTAGTGTCGTAAGTCATAGAAATTCCTGTTAGGCTATAAAAACTTGGTTCCAATAGTAACCCATTAACATCTTGGGTGAGACTTCACCCACCCTGTGGATGTTGCCAAAAGGGCCAATGCTGAGTAGGTTTATGTTGGCCACTGCGTAGCAAATCCTGGGTCTTTCAAAATCACGCGTGCCAACCAGATCTATATTACTTAGGTTTGACGTCTTCTTTCTAGTCCCCTACAATTCCTTTCAAGATTGGCATCATTTTATGTATTCTCTATTTTCTCTAGTTTTCTATCACACGTTCTAGATTTCTATCCCCCTCCTCAACCCTATATTCTTGGAGGATTTGATCTCACATGTTTCCTTGTGAGACGACCTCACCTTCCTTGCCAACTATCATAATTTCTCCTCTATTATTATTTCATTCTTATTGAACAACACCTATTTCTCCTAAGTTTCTCCCTCTTCTCACCTCATCCCTTCCTCACAAGCATCACTAGATTTTTCTCCCTCGTCTATCATGATTTTTCCTTGTCTGGTTGGCCCAACAAGATGGTGAGGTTATAAGCTAGGCCTAGCTCCCTCCTTTATTCTCATGATTTCAATTCCCCCACCTTGCATGGTACACACGCCTAAGCCTCTGCGTGAGCCACTATGGAGCAGTATCGAAGCATAGCTCCTGAAATCGTCCAGAGGAATATTTAAAACATTAAATATTAGTTTAGGCATGCTCCCAAACTTGTTCCTAACTCTTATGTGGATAGGGAGACCAAAGATTGGATTGTCGATGTTGGAAATTCTACCAGGCCCAAGAATCTTCTTACATGCAAATGGTTAACTTGTATTGGCATGTTAAAATCCTCACGGGGAGGGTTCTCATTGATAGATAACTTAAAAATACCTTATCATCAGCATGGATGAACTCTTAGAGAAGATGGACAGAGTAAATGGGAAAGTAAATCTGTTGATCAAGAGAATTACTGGCACTGACACCTCATTGTTAGAACCTACTGGTGATCCTCAACCACCTGATTAGAGACACATCTTGTCAGCATGAGAATATTTAGGGTTGAGGATTTTGTCTTCCTTCTTTTTTTTTAATATGAAAATGAAACAAATAATTTTTCATGTTTTGAGGATTCTAAACTTTAATCATGTTAAGGGATATAATGTACATAAATCTTAATATAGATGACCTTCTAGATAGATTTAGAGTTTGTGAATATTGGGAGTGTTATAAGGGTCATGGTATAACTTGTTGGAGTAGTTGGATGATTGTCCAATATTTTGAGAGAATTATAATCCTATATTTAAGGGAGGTGTAATCTAGGTACTTGGAAATTCAACATCAGAGTTGGAACTTTATAAGGGTTAGAAGGAAACATGATGACATCCTATTTGCAAGCAGTGATTGCCAAAAAGAAACATGTAAATAATGTTTTCATTGATGTTTTTAATTGTATATAAGCCTTGAAATGGAATATTAGAATATAAAGCTTATTTGATGTGATAAATGCATAGTTTATATGTGAATATTAACATGATAATGAGATAATAAAGTTTTTAATTTGTAATGACATCAAAACTACCTTGCTAATGGTATAAAAAGGGATCAACCCCATTATGTTAGTTGGCTTGATTGTAACAAAAATAGATCTTTTCCATGTTTCCATTAATGATATTAAGATGAAGATTTAAAAAAAAAACTACAATGATATTTTTAATCCTTTATTCTCAAATTTTATAAACTAGAGATTAGCATGGGATTTTGAAGATGGTAGAAACCCATGGAACAAAATGTAGCGAAATAACTTCATCATTAAAGCTCTCTACATTATGACTTCCTTTAGATTGAAACTAAAAAATACACAGAATTGATTAAGCAGGAAAGAATAATGATGATTATGAAACGAATTTATATTCATGGCCTTAAATAAACTAAAAGCATAAACCAACTAAATAAATTAATAAAAGATAACAAATTAATTATTTAAAAAAAAACTAAATATTAATTATTTAAAAAGAAAATCTATAAAACATGACAGCTATGCACTAGTTTAGAAGAGACTGCAAAGTTTCGCTTCCTTTGCATGTTTTCGTGTATTTTTAAAATATATTTTAATTTACAAGAGTTATGTATTTTTTTTTTTTAATTTAGGGGAATTGGTAATTGGTGGGGTATTTTTTCTTTTACACATGGTGAATTGGTAATTTTTTAGAGTAATCTAAGGGATACCCAGGATCAATTCTCATGGTGCCAATATAATACCAGGTTATATCCGACAGCATGCAAGTCACCCCTGGAGAAAGAGGGAGCCTACTCCTTGAGCCAATATCATAGCAAGCCACATACTCAGTGAGATTTGAACTGCAATCTCTTGAGTTTCACCCAAAAAAACTTTCCATCAAACCACACATCACTATATTTTTTTTTTTTTTAAAACCATGGTGAATGGGTAACTCTTTAGACTAATCTAAGGGAGGTCCACACATCACTATATTTTTTTATTTTTATTTTTTAGATCTAGGACAATCGGTAACTGGTGAGAGTTCCTGAGCAAGGCCCGGGTTCAAATCCAACTCGCTGTCACTATAAACCTAGGCTAGGTGCAACAACCTACAAGCCGCACACAATAGCAATTAACTTATGCCTCAACAAGAGCCGAGACGTCATTTGGATAATGTTTGGGCACCGCACATCGAACCGATGATGAAACTGTTTATTTAATTTTATTTTTAAATCGCGTGGTAAAAGAATTATTGAAAAAATCTATTTACTCTTTATTTTCAAAATTATTAACGAAAATGTATTAAAATTTAAAATCACATACATTATATTATATATATATTTTCCACATTAAAAAAACATTTTATGGAAAAAGATATTTGAAAGACATTTGTTGTAGTAATCTCAGCGTCTCATGAGTGTATTGACATTACAATATTGCACTTTAGAAGCTTTCTATGGTTTCATGACAATCTTGCAGTTTGGAAGCTTCCTACGAAGGTTGTCAGTGACTAGAATTGGATCACAAAACCACATCTGGAGAAGCTTCAGATTTTTAAGTTCTCCCATTTGAGAAGGCAACGATTTTAACTTTTGACAGGGCCAAAGACACAAAAACTGAAGATGTGAAAGATTCCCTATATCTTCGGATATCTCGTCAATCTCCTCCAGATCCAACATGAGCCACTCAAGTTGTGTCAATTGCCACAGTGATGTTGGCAATGATTTCATTCGTATGCCATAAAGGCTCAACATTCTCAAAGAGGGGAGGTTGAGGAAAAATGCTTCCGGAATTTCTTTCAAATGGTGATTTACGTCCATGAATAAAGAAACCAATTTCGGGCATTTTAACTCTTTTGCCGACACAGACGTAAAGTCATTGCCTGTAACTGATATTCTTTTGCAATTATGAGGGTCCTTGATGTCGGGGAAATGTTGAAGACTTTGACCTGCTCTCAATACGCAATTCTCCTCATTCTCTCCAATATATATTGCCATGTCGCGGACAACGTCATGGACAGTGATAATACCATTGAATTCCACCTGGAATAAGCAACGATTTACAAGTAAATTAACATAGCTCTCCCCCGTCTTCAATACATACTCATACTCCGCATCTTCATTGGTCTTCACCAGACCTTCTGCGATCCAAATCTGCACCAAGATATCCACCGAGAATCTGATCCAAATCTGCACCAAGAATTCCAAATCTATATTCACCGTCCAATCTGACCCACAAACTTTAATAAAGTTGATTGTACCATTAAAGTTTAAGATGATGATGTTGAAAACTTGGTGAGTATTGTGTGATCTTCTTGGATCTACTACATGAATGTATCAATATCAATGACCATAATCGAGGGTTCTAGTTAATTATGTTATATCACGTCCAATACCAAATCACATCGGAGATGGACCTGATTTCATTACGTTATTGTACCAACTATTTTGATGGATTACTTCAATGTTATATGTTTACATCCTTGTCATCCCAACAATTACATTGGAGAAAAATTGGCATATGTTATTGTTGATTTTTTTTTTATACTATTTTCTTTGAAGTATTGTTACCAAATTCGAAAATACGGCTCTTCTATTCGGTTTGTGAATTAATACGCTAATTCGGAGTTTGGTTCGACATATTTGGTTTACGGGGAAAGCACAGTATTTTTCCGTGTTGACCGATATTCATACACCCTTTGGCATCCATCAAATTGCATACGATTACCAGCATACAACTTTCCATTTGGGATATCCGTTTACCACGAGAGCAGCTTAGGTTTCCAATCACAATTATTAAATCTCCTAGTGAATTTTCTAATGAAAATTTTTAAAACTCGTGGTTTATGATGTAGAGTAAATTTTTATTGAAATTTGTTAAAACTCATGTTTATGATGTACAGTAAATTCTTATTGAAATTTGTGAAAATTTATCCTATTGATTTATTAAAAGAGTGATAGAATAGTCTAGATTATGTACGACTATCAATTTATGTGACAATAGGGTAAATACTGTAGTTTGTAGATTTCTGTGGTGAGAGTTTAGAGTTTCTGTTTTCAGAATCTCCACAGTGAATAGTATATGTTTATCAAATTCAAATAAATAAATATTTTTTATGGTTTTTTTGTCAAGTGAATATTAATTTATTTAAAATTTTCATTATAAATAATAAACAAATAATAAATATTGTTATTAATTGTTATAATGTATAATTTGGTTTGGTTTAGTTTGATTTGATCAATGAATAATTGGTATTCGAAAATATTAAATATTTTTTTATTTATTACAAAGTGAAATTTGGTGTGTAATTGTGTATATGGATGAACACATGTTATTGCAGTGTAAAACTATGTGTTTTGTATATTGTATTACAACTATTATTAAGATGTTTTTGAGATTTTTATTATTATATTGTATATTTCAATTTTCAACTTTTTAAAATATTAGAAAAATAATATATTTAAGTATTTGTAAGATGTGTATTCCCGAATTTTTTCTTTCCCATACTGAATTTTAAGTAGCCAAATTTTTTCGTATAGAATAGAATTCGAATTCAAACTTGGTAACTATGATTTTTACTACTTTGGAACATTGTTATTATTATTTTTTAATAATGTTATCAAATACCTTTCTTCTTGTTATCTACTAAATAGTAAAGAATCCATCTACCAAATATTGAGATAAAGTGATAAAATTTATTTGATTTTTAACTTTAAAGAAAGGATGAGATATTTTTTTAAGGAAGTTTACATATAGGAATTGAAAGTTGGTTGATGGGATAAATTCTTTTCACCTAGTCACTCTAGATAAACTTAATTGATATTGTCTGATTTTAATTTCAAAACTTAGCGAACTTGCATGTCTATTAGGCATTTGAGGTAAAGATTATCTCTTGGAAGTTTCCTTTTGCAAATTTATAGCTGTTACATGTCATTTTGTCACCATGAAATTTTACTCTCAATATGGATCTATCACCATCCATACTCATGCTTCCTTGGAAGTCAAAAAAATTATATTCCTGAACCAAGTCTTGGAAACTAGGAAAAAATTCTTAAAGGTTGCCTACGCGCTTTTTGTGGTCACTTCCTGTGCATGCGTTGATACTTCATCCATTAGTTTTGGCAATCTTCGTTCTGTTTGCCCATAAAACTTGTGCACCCTGTGTAAAAGAAAGTAAACACGAAAAGTAACTTCTATAAGCTTAGTTGGGGGAATATTCTTCCAATTAAAATCCTCTTGAGTCGTGCCAATTCAAGCTATATCCCTCCACTCATGGAACTTATTCCATTGGATGAAGGAACCCTAATCCCTTCATTAGAGGATCTCATCCCTCTATTGATGGATTTGAAACCTCCTCAATTTCTCCTATAAATTGAGTTGAGAATGCAGGGTTAGGGTATTTACTATTTAGTACATTGGAAATAGTACTTGGTAGGTTTGGAACTTTGTACTTCAGATATTGTACATTGTATAAGAGTTCATTAAAGATAAAACTATGTTGGTTATTGTAGAGAGGAAAGCTTGTCAAACCAAGGAGCATGATCATGAAGGAATACAAGAGACATCTATACAACATCAAGGCCCAGGTTCTAAGATTGTTGTAATATTCCTAAATTAGCATGCATCTAATAGGAATATTAATTTTTCTCTTAATATCTAGTTAGATGAATAAATGGGTAAGGAGGCCCATAAGTTGCTTATGTAGGCACAAAATTCCTCTTAATGTGAAAAGGGATCATGTTAATAACTAGATCAAACATCCTCATGTGTGAAAAAGGTCTAATATGTGTGGACAAGGTCAAGTTTGACCAAGTCAACAACAATAATATGTGAGGAGTGGATCATAAATAAGACAGCTCAGTGTGAATGAAGATCAATCTAGCTAGTCAGAATAAAGACACCTTGGGTTTGAATGGAGACAATGCATGAAGACTAAGTCATGGTTGACTAAATAAAACAGTGTTGTAAATAGATGAGTGGGACTCATGGAGACAACGTAATTTTGGAGGAGGAACCTTTCCATGGAAGTAACCTCATAAATGGGTGGGACCCATGGTGAGGAAGCTCATCAAATATATAATGGAGGGAATGGCAGCCATATGGGAAGCATTGAAGATTACATTTTGTATGTGGTCTTTTTAGCTAAGTTTGCTGCACTGTTTAGTGCCAGGGTTTTCTCATGCGAAAATTCGCCACTCCTTCTTGGAGAACTTGTTTAAGGGATCTCAGAGGTGCATATTGTGCTACATTTTCCACTATCCAGTGTTAGGCCAAGCAGTCACCTTCAGAAACAGTGCAGTCCCTTATAGAAACTGTGTTATTTCTTAGGGTGTTGCATTATAGGGGTTTAATCCCTTGTATTTTGAGCTATTTTCCCTGAAGGAGGTTCATCATTTTTCTAGGAAAGCTAGTAGGAGGAGCTAAAGCCATTTCTTTGCATGATCAGCCATATTTATGTAGTGCTTCAGCCATAAAGAGTGATTCAACCATAGATCTACAGCAAATACTTCATGTATCTCATGTTTGTCAAGAAACCCTTGCCGGGTCATCTTGGATCTATGTAAAAGAGACTAGATCTCTATTTTTGTGCTCTATTGATTAATAAATCATCAGATCTATTTTATCTCTATATTTCTGATTATAAAATCTCAAATAATTGCACTGTCACTTTCTGCAGTAATTTCTGTGTTGCAGTAGTCTTGGGGTTTCAGTGTTTTTGGGTTATTTTGAGCATGGGAGGCCTGTTTAGCTAGGCTATAATGATTTCTTTCTTATTTCCTTTCATATTTGGTTGTTATAATGTCATATCTAATGGATCCATAGGCTGCATTCATTTTTTAATGCACAAAATTCTGAAAAATGTGTTTTTTGTGCATGTATTGCTGATTTTCCCATTTGGGAATATTACAGTGGTATTAGAGCTCTAATCTTGGCTCAGCCTGTGCATTTCAACCATTATGGAGTCTTCTCATGAGAAGGAGAGGATATGCAAAAGGGATCAAGGCAAACCCTTATTATCTGGAGGGAAGAAGTTCTCAAAGCTTCTTCTAGACACTTTGCATGGCATCAGTAAAGACATCAAAGAAATTAGGAGGGAAAAACATGGAGATCCCTCAACAAGATATGGACATGAGGAAAGCTCTAGTTTCTCATATTATGGGTGTGAGTATTCAACCACACCATCATATTTAAAACGCTCTACCAACCATATGTTCATGACAAGAGAGATGGAGGAAGAAGATGTGCCAAAGAGGGTGACTTTTGGTGATTATTTGCAAGAGTATGAATCTCAATCTAAGAGGTTTAAAGATCAATTGAACTTCCAAGGGTTTTGCAAGATCAAGGAGGAAAGAAGCAAAAGGAGTAGGCAGCATGGTGTAGGTAGATTCTTTCTATCTACTTTTGATGGCTCACCTAAATGTCCAACTAGGGTTTGGGTGGAGGAGTTAGACACCTATGTGCAGCAACATCAAGTTTCTGAAGATGAATCCATTAAAGTAGTAGCACTGCATTTTGAAGGTAAGGCTTATTCTTGGTGGTTGTTTGAATCCTTTTCCTTAAAGAATGCAAACACATATACTTATGCAAATTTCATTAGAAGAGTAGTGGAAAGGTTTGATGAAAAGTTTAATGAAACACCTTTTATGGAGCTAATCAAACCAAAACAAACAAAACCTTTGCATGGGATGGAAGGATCCAAAAACCCAACTCCGTTTCAGAAAACCATTAAAGGGGATGAAAACTTGTTTGATACTTTGCCAAGGGCAAGATCCCCATTGCATGATGAGATTTCTTCTTGAGAGGGAGACATGGAGATTCCTCTTTCAAGGGAAGACCAAGATCTAAGGTCTCTCATTGTTTATCAGGCATCCTCACATTTTGATGAGGAGGAAGAGAAGGTTGGAGGTAACAGCGCTGTCATATCAAAAGCACATCCAGTACCTCATGAAGAGGAAGATGGAGTATTTGCTCCAAGGAGGGAGACTCTTGCACTCTTGCAAGGAGTTCCAAAGAATCTCACATATGGAGATCATGGCACAATCCATGTGCAGCATGTGCCATCATTGGTAAATGGTGAGATCTTGAAGGTAGGAGGAAATAAAGAGGAGGACAAGAATCATATGATGAGAAGCACACAACACTCTCTATTTCAGAAGATTGATACACAAAGGAGGCAGGAATATTTGTGCAGAAAGGGCAAGGACAAATCTGTCCACACACATGAACATCCTGCTCTATGCCTTGATGTCTCTTTGCATGGAGGCATTCCACCAGGGGGACCCCCTGATTGGAAGAAAAATAAAGTGTTCTCTCAACTATGTGCAGCAATGACATATTTGGCTAAGGAAGGAGCCTTGGGAGAAGCTAGCACAACACAGAGAATCTTTGATGGGATTAAAGGAGAGGTAAGCAATTTTCTGAAATGGACATTGCTATCTCCAACTTAGCTATTTGTGCTGGAAAAAGAGGATTCTGAAATCTATGATTACAAGAGCATGATATCAAATGGCCACTCCATATCTTTTCAACAACAAATGATATTTTCACACACAAGAAATATTTCTGAACATGACAAGAGGATATCAACACTCTTGCATGCATGGGCCAAATTAAGAAATTTTTGGAAGGAAAAAAATTTCCAAGGGGAGGTTGACTCCCACCTACTTCAATCTTGTCTTGAGCAAGATCAGCTACAAGAGAGGCAACAAAAGAAAGGTGATAGTACTCCAACATGTGACTTTGGCATCAAGCATGTCAAAGATGAGAACCATGTTATGACAGGAGCTACATTTCATATCTCTACAACGATGTAATTGTTGGGAAGCCTAGATCCATATTGGGAGTCCCAACCCTTGATGGGATATTCCAAGAACCTCTTGACATGTAAGGTTCTTGATGGGAAAGTGATGGATAGGAGGTATAAATTGGTTGATGGAGTCATTTATTCTCATGATCAGATCTATTTGACTAGAGACTCCAAGCTCAAGGATAAACTACTTAATGCAGCCTATGAGATCTTGCTATATAAACCCACTGGATTTATTAAAGCATACCGTACCATCCTACAGGGATTCATGTGGGAATATTTCAAAAAAGGAGATGCACTATCACATGAGAAAGTGCATATATTATTTGCTGGTTGAGGAGGAACATAGCTCTTGGGAAGAGTTATCATTTCCACCTCCTTATTCATTAGGTGAGCTAACTCACTGATTCAAATAAAGTGTATGGTAAGAATTGTATTTATGAACATCATGATGTATTTACTATATGCTTGTATTTTCTTAACACTCATGTACAGGGCATTGCTCCAAGAGGGGGCGTCTTTTCTTGTGGGCTTCATGGGCTACTTGGGGCCATGAGCAATGGAAATGTTGACCATTCCCTAAAAAAATTTTGGGAGATGTTGTATTCTTCATGGTGTGCTCCATTAACACCAACCATCATACACCTTCTCCAAGCATGCAAGAAGAATGGGGAAGCAAACAAGTGGTGGGAAAAACACTTTTTATATCATATCCTATGGCAGTTAGGAGTAAAACTGCATTGGTTGCACATGAGGGACCATTGTCCTTCTCCTTTACTACATATGGAAGCTAGCATGACTGTAATTATGATTCCATATGTTGAAGTTGTTCTTATCTTTTTTGGGAACATGATTGGAGGAGAAACACATTAGTTGGATGTGTCCTTGGGGGAAGAAATTTCCCACACTTTTCGCACTACATGTTTCAAGGGGAGCATGGGAGATGATATGGCCATTATAGTAGATCACTTGTTTCTTTATGAGGTGGACCATATGATTGTTTGAAGCACTTGGGATATTCCTCTGATGAGAATTTTGGAGGAGCTTTTCTATGAATTACCAAGCTGGGAGGTGATTCATTTCATTTGGATGATAGTATGGAGATGGGAGTCTTTCATTAGTAATGAATTTTCCCATGATTGTCATCACTTCTATCTTGAGGAGGCCATTGATCAACAAGAAGATTTCCATATAGAGCTTCCATTATTTCATGATAAGAGCCATTTGGTTTGTCCACCAAAGGCCAACTTACACACTTGGGAGGAACCATTGGGAGACAAAATTGTTGCAGAATATCTGAAGCAATGGTGGAGACTATTGGATGTTGAGGCCCCAAGAGGAGGAGGGGAGATTTTGCAACACCCTTGCAGTTGCTTGAGGAAAAGCAACATTTGGGAGGGGAGGACTGTAATATTCCTAAATTAGCATGCAGCTAATAGGAATATTATTTTTTCTCTTAATATCTAGTTAGATGAATAAATGGGTAAGGAGGCCCATAAGTTGCTTAAGTAGGCATAAAATCCCTCTTAATGTGAAAAGGGATCATGTTAATAAGTAGATCAAACATCCTCATGTGTGAACAAGGTCTAATATGTATGGAAAAGGTCAATTTTGACCAAGTCAACAACATTAATATGTGAGGAGTGGATCATAAATAAGACAACTTAGTGTAAATGAAGATCAATCTAGCTAGTCAGAATAAAGACACCTTGGGTGTGAATGGAGACAATGCATGGAGACTAAGTCATGGTTGACCAAATCAAAAACCATTGTAAATAGTTGACCGGGACTCATGGAGACAGCATAATTTTGGAGGAGGAACCTTTGCATGGAAGTAACCTCATAAATAGGTGGGACCCATGGTGAGGAAGCTTATCAACTATATAATGGAGGGAATGGCAGCCATATGGGGAGCATTGAAGATTATATTTTTTATGTGGTCTATTTAGGCTTCTTGCATTCTTTGGATGTTTAGCTAAGTTTGTTGCACGGTTTAGTGCAAGGGTTTTCTCATGCGGGAATTCCCCACTCCTTCTTGGAAAACTTGTTTAAGGGATCTAAGAGGTGCATCTTGTGCTACATTTTCCACTATCCGGTGTTAGGCCAAGCAGTCACCTTTGCAACAGCGTAGTCCCTTACAGAAACTGCATTATTTCTTAGGGTGTTGTAGTGGAGGGGTTTAATCCCTTGTATTTTGAGCTAGTTTCCCTGAAGGAGGTTCATCCTTTTTCCAAAAAAGATAGTAGGAGGAGCTACAACCATTTCTTTGAATGATCATCCATATTTATGCAGTGCTTCAGCCATAAAATGTGATTCAGCAATATATCTGCAAAAAATACTTCATGTATCTCATGTTTTTCAAGAAACACTTGCCAAGTCATCTTGGATCTATGTAAAAGAGACTAGATCTTTGTTTTTGTGCTCTATTGATTAATAAATCATCACATATGTTTTTTCTCTATATTTCTGATTATAAACCCTCAAATAATTGCACTGTCACTTTCTGTAGTAATTTTTGTGTTGCAGTAGTCTTGGGGTTTCAGTGTTTTTGGGCTATTTTGAGCATGGGAGGCATGTTTAACTAGGCTATAATGATTTGTTTCTAATTTCCTTTCAGATTTGGTTGTTATAATGTCAAATATAATGGATCCATGGGCTGCATTCATTTGTTAATGCATAAAAATATGAAAAATTTGTTTTTTGTGCATGTATTATTCATTTTCCCATTTGGGAATATTACAATTGCTCTTTATATTATTGATAATACATATGGATCTCTTTTTCTCATTGTGTTGGTTTTGGATTCATTAAAAAAATGAAGATTCTTAATCTCCTTGATCATTAAGTTAAATTGGTGTTTTTCATTATTATATACTACATGTGCTTTTGATTCTTTGCATGTTTATGATTGCAGGTTCTTCTCAGCATTGAAGGACTTATTTGGGATGAAAGGCAAGGTCTACATCAAACATCACATTTAAAGGTAGGAGCATAAACTCCTCGTTTCTAAGTTTTTATAATCTAAATGATAATGGTTTAGGGAAAGAGGTATTGAAATGGTTGTTTGTTTCTAGTTATCGGTTGGCATACTAGGGAGATTAATGTTGTCCACAAGATGGATTTATCCAGAAAACAAGTTGGCGACCATACTGGTGAACAAGCTTAGTTTTATCTTGATTTTTTTGGTTTAGCATTCCAACTTTTGTAGTTTGACTTTTTTTTAGTGTGGTTGGGTTTATGACTTCTTAGATTCTCTAAATAAGAAAGCTTTGAGTTTGTTTCTTCAAAAATTTCTCTACCCTGTGTTTTTTTTTGTGATAAACATAGCGAAAACCTACACAAGTTTGAATTTTAGTTCAGTGCACATGTGCACTGGTTTGTACTAACAACCTGCACACCCCCTGATAATTTTTGAAAAATTAAATATTTTTTGTCTCAAATTCAGATAACAAATTTCTTGAGGTTCAACCTAACTTATACCAACTCTCAGAGTCTGTCTATGAACTCTTCCTAATTACCTTAAATTCATTTTTATATATCATCATTTTTTCACATTCGGGTAGGGTTTTCCCTGGTTTGATGAACTGCTCTTTTGGGGAAAATAGATTCACTGCCTAGATCACTAGTTTTCTGTCATTTCCCTCTAGAGCTACCAGTTGTCCTCTTAGCCTTGCTTGTTTGAGTGATTTTTTCTTTCTCATTTGCAAAAGGAAAAATTCTAGATTAGCGAAGTGTGATTTATCTCAAAAGTAGTCTTTTATGAAATTGTTTCTGCTTGTTAAAGTGAAAAAATAATTTATTTTTCTTTCAACTGAAAGAAATCATGAAAATAAACTCATAGGTATCTTAGTTAGGATTATTCGTTAAGAGCTTTAATTTTTTGAAAAGTTTTTATATTTTTATCGTTTTTATAGTTGCTTTTCTATTTTGAAGAATTGAATATTGTTTGCTCATTAATTGTATATTTTGGTTTTAAATCAACAGATATTTTCATTACAAAGTGGTATTGGTCATGCTTAAAAATGAAATTGTTTTCTTGATGAAAAATTTTTATTATGGAATGTTTTAGGAAATTTGTACTTGTTTGAGTCCAAAAGTCCTTCTACTTTCTCTTAAATAGAAATTTATCGCAACAAAGAATTGCATTCTCATTATTGATGAATTTAGAGTATTTGTTGAGTCGATCACAACATCATTGAGTTTCATTTCCATACCCCTCGGCGTAAAAAACATCCAAATTAATACAACGCTTAGTAAAATTGATCTAGATATTTTTATATTTTATAGGGCTCATTCCACCAATCTAGCTCAAGAATAGTGTTTTGGAATAGGGATTAATTAACTTTCCAAAGTAGATAAAAAAAACAAGTAGCATCTTGCGGTAGAGAAAAACCCAATTGTTGAAATTTTTCTCTGGGAAGCTCTTCTTAAAAGAGTCAAGCACGAGGTCATGTCGGACCCAATGGAGTAATCGTACCTACTTCATTGGTGAAGATAGAAGATGTGCATGTAATACAAATGGTAAACCTCGGATTAATCATTGTCAAGGATCCTGGGATCACTTGTTAGTAAACCTCGTATTTACCATGTCGAGGAGCTTTCAAGGGTATTGACCTTTGATACTCTTCCCTTTCATGTATATCCGGCCACAGACTGTTCCCCCAGGTTCAATTGTCTCAGTTTAACCTCAGTGACCATAATATTTAGGATTTTTCCAAGGTGATTGTGGAGGGAAGGTCCCACTATACGTGGAGCAAATGTTGACTAGGTTCACTTGGACTTTCTGAAGGGTAATATTCACTTCAAGATGGCATAGTGGAGTTGCCCCAAATTGTTTCATTAAGAAGGTTGTCAGGGTAACTGTTCCAACCATTAGCTTTCCACATTAATCTCTGTGAGGTTGGATTTCATCACCAACCAGTGATTTTATTATGGAAACATACTGTTTGTGTGTGGATTTCTTCTTAGATTGTGTAGCGCATGTTCATTTGTTTGATTTTTAGAGGCCTTAGGTGTGATTCTTTTGAATTTTTTTGATTTTGTGTCTTAAAGAAATTAACCATGGCTGAATTACCGAGACACTCACATAGAATGCTGGGAAACCCCTTGAATATACACCCAGTCAATTGGAAAAAATCAAAACTGAAAGGGTTCAACCATAAGGAACCAAATCTACTGAACAATGAGAATCATCTATCGCAATACACCCTGATATCGAAGTTAATCAACCTCAGATAACTGAAACAAAACAAGATCGACCAGAAATTTCTGAAGTAATTATAGTTGAACCTATTATTGGTGAGTTGTCAGATACACATCTCATTGAACCTGAAATATCTGAGTCTGAGTCTGATTCCACTTCATCTGAGTCACCTTTGGATCTTATAGCCACGACTCCTCATCATCCTCTTTCACCTCGAGTAAAGCTTGTCATCACTAAGAATCTTTCTCTTGGCCTTATTAGTATTGAAGAAATATATGAAGAAGAAGAAGATATTATACTTCCCTATCATCAAGAATATTTAGATTTGAGGTTTAGTGAACCAATATATCATTTAGATTTACCTTTCACTCCCTTTCACCCAGATCTTTGGTATCTCCAATTCACTGATTTTTTACATAAATCTGGTTACGATCATCCACGACGCTGAATCCCATTCTACTCTTTACCCAGGTATAGTAACATGGCTTCTGAGAGCATTTCTACTGAGTTGTCCATGTTTTCTTCTTCACTAGAAAGCTTTTGTACGGTGGTCCTTCTGTTCCTGCTGGGTACCAGTCGCTTTCTGGGACTTTTTCATGAGCATCTCCTTCCTCTAAAACTTCTACTATGCCTACTAGTATATTTGAGTCTACCACCCAACCTTTGACGACAAAACATGTACATATGTTTTCTGAGAATATCCTTCAAGCTAGCTCACAAGGTGGCTATATAGCACCTAGGGTGCAACAACCTCTTCAAGGGAAGCACCCTCTCCAAGGGAAACAACCTCTTCAAGGGCAGCAACCTATCCAAGGGAAAAAACCTCTTCCATGGCAGCAACCTCTTCAAGGGTAGCCGCTTCTTCAAGGGCAACAACCTCCTCAAGGGCAACAGCCTTTTCAAGGGAAGCAGTCTTTTCAGGGAGGACAACCTTTTACTAGAACCTATCCAACGGTTATAGGGCAGCATTTTCCTGGTTATTATCAAAATTATGTTCCAATGCCTCAAACTGGTTATGGTCAAACCTATGCATCACAACCGTCAATGGGAACTCCTTTCCCAAGGATAAATACTATGTGTAACCCTTTTTTTACTCAACAGTCTTTGCAACCCACATTTCAAGTGCCTTATAATCAACCTGCTCAACCGATTGGAAAATTTGGTTACACCCAATTCCAACAACCTGTTCAAGGCGCAATTCAAATTACCCCATAGGTATCCATGCTAAGTAGTCAACAAGTTGGTCCGAGTACTCCTAGTACTCCTATCCAATCTGTTGTGCAAACTTCTGTTCAACAACCAAATACACCTATCCCAGGTTTTTCTCAAGTCTCTATTGCTACGACCCTTCAAATGTCAATGCCAACTGTTACACAGGCTATACCTGAGACTACTACCCATCAAACTGGACCTATAGTCTAGTCAATTCCTCAAGCCTATATGGGACAATCTAGTACAACAAGTACGCCAACAAGTCAACCTTTTACAGGTTAGATTATTCAAGGACAACCCTTTGTAGTTAACGTTTTCGAGGACAAAATTTTACAAGTCAAACTATTCAGGGTCAACCCTCTATAGGTCAACCTTTTCAATCTCAATTTGTTCAAATCCAACCATTTCAAGGCTAATTACAATATGTAAAAGTGGGACAAAATCCATCTTTCCAAAGCCAACCATACCCTAGTTATACATATCAAATACCAGCTCAACCTCAACTCTGTATGGCTACCCCTAGATACCCTAGAGGTGTGTTGATTTGAACTGCTCAAGCTATCCCGGGTTTTCCCAAATATCCTCCTCCAGGTACTGGTATCATCCCTTAGGATTATCAATTCACTCAACATGATCGTAATAGGCAGTTACCTTTCATTGCAACTTTATATTTACCAGACTTGTCTCAGCTAATGAATGATCCAATTTACTATCTTCCATATTGGCCAGCTATGCCTACTAAGTTGCCTAGTGACATTCCAAAATTTGAAGGAAAACCAGGAGGAGACCCCTCAAATCATGTTATGACTTCCCATCTGTGGTGTGCATCCATTTCTTTGATCGATGATTCTGTTTTTTTAATACATTTTCAAATAACTTTGATTGGCTTAGCCACAAAGCTGTACATTGAGTTACCACGAGGTGCTTTCAACAATTTCAATGCCTTATCAACTTCTTTCCTTACTCATTTTCAGTTACTAGTCGGTTATGATAATGGCACATAAATTTTGACTTCACTTAAAAAAGTTACATCTAAGTACATTTTAGATCACATCCACGAATGTCAACGTAGATGCCGCTTAGTCAAAGTTTTCATCCCGGATCAAATTCTGGTTGAATGGTTCATCAAATCATTACTCCCTAAGATTACTGAAGATGTAGCTAAAGGAGGCATTGTAACAAAAGAGGAGGCTATTGCACAAGCCCAATATCTAGACCTTGTTTACACACAGTCTGGTAATTTGTATGAAAAAAATCTTGATTTACCTCGTCCAGATCAACTTATTGCAACTCCTTCTGGTTCTCATGCCGCAGACGGTGTAATCGGTATAGTTAATACCTTAAAGAGTAAGAAGAAACAATATAAATCTACTAATCCAATCATAATTTTACCTCATTCACCCAAAGAAGACTCTTCTCTAGAAACTTCTGCCGAAATCCATGTCGTAGACTCATCTACTTCCAAAACAAAATCATTTGGAAATAAGAAGAAAGGGAAGGGTAAAAATAAACAAAACAATTCTCCAAAAGAGAAAGCAGAAAAGACTGAACCATTTGACGAAAAAAGGAAACCTTGTTATCCCTTTCTTATCTGTGATGAGGATTACTACACAAAAGAGTGCCCACATAGGGCCGAAGTGTCTAAATTTGTCAAAGGTTCACCCATACCCACTGTCCTTAAAGATTCTTTCCCATCACAAGAAAAAAAAATGATGGGATATTATTCCAGTTCATTGGCAAATATCCTGATGATGTCCTAGGTCATGGTTGCAACGCGATCTCAAGACTACGGATCTATGAGTCCTGTAACTCGAAAAGAAATAGAATCATCCAGTCAGCCTCCCGTATCAACTCCTCCTGTTTCTGAACCATTACACATCGAGAAACCTAGTCCTGATTTAGTAAATAAACTTCCTGCCAAAGGTGAACTTCGAAAATTGGCTTTCAAACCACATGCGAGAGTCGCTCAAAATTACAATATTGTTGAAGATCTCACAATGCCCCCTTTAGCAATGTCGGCCCTCGAAGTGTTGCAATCTTGTCCAGCTCAGATGAAGTTACTATTATCAGCTATTGGAGCGATTTATCCTCAAGATTCTAATCTTATTGTATTTTATCTCGAGAACTTTGTAACTAGACCCCCGCACCAAATGGATTTTCAAATTTCTATTTTAGTCAAATCTAGGCGAGTTTTTCACACAGTGATTGACAAGGCGGCATCTATGTGAATTATGTATTTAGCATGTTGGAAAAATTTTGGTTCTCCATTGATAAATCAGTCACCTATGATTCTTAAATCATTTTATGGAAGAGGTTTTCATCCATTTGGAATATTCCACGATTTACCTTTAGAGGTAGAAGGAAAAATTTTTATGCTTGAGGTGGAATTTTATGATGCCCCTCTTGACTATAACCTTATATTAGGTCGAAGTAGGTCTTATGCTATGACTGTTGTCATTTCATCAGTATTTTGATTAATCATGTTTCCTCATAAAGGAAATATTGTTAAAATTGATCAGTTGTCTTACTTCGCTTTTGACCCTACCTCTACGGATAGTATCCAACATGTTGGAAAGACAATTATCCCTTATGAATATGTTGGGGTAGGACTAGTTAAGGATTCCACTCTTATGGGAAATTTTTATATAGCTCCTCCTAATGTACCTCAAACTATTGCCAATATAAACATGATTACATCAAGCACAATGCCATTTGATGACCCATGGAATGTGCCTTCAGAATCTGTATTGGACTATTATGGCGATAAGATGAATGAATTGGACTATTACTTCATTAAGATGAATGAATTGGACTATGATCAAGTGAATGGAGTAAGTAATGATTCCTCTTCTCAACCAATCTCAACCACGACATATTTTTTTGATCCTTTTGAACAAATGTTTTCAAGTGATGAAAATATTCAAGAAATGTTGTCATTGGATGAATTACCTTGGGATGATCTTCATCATCGATCATCTTTTCTACTAGACCTTAGAAGAGTTGAAAATGAATTTTCATCCATATTTCCGATTTACTATGTCGAGGAACCTCAAAATCCCATGTCAATCCTTCATTTGGATTCTGAGACAAACTTAGGAGATATTTCTGCTATAATTCCCATTGACATATCAATCAAACCAGGCATAACCAAAAACATTCATATAGGTGCTTCATGCTCAATTGAAGAAATAAATATGTACAAAGCCCTATTTCAGGAATTCTGAGATGTTTTTTCCCGGTCTTATGAAGAAATGCTAGGAATTGATCCTACGATTGTGATTCACAAAATTCAGACATACCCGGATGATAAACCTATTAGACAAAGATTACATCCAATACATCTGCGAAAAGTGTTGGTAGCCTAAATTTCCTTATTTTTAACCCCTTTCCTACCTCAAATTCACAACCTAAGACCTTTTTTTAACCTCATAACCTCCTCATTATTTCTAAACTATTCCAAGGATCGTGTCTATTCCTGCACTAGCTTTGTATTTTCATATTTAAGGTTCGCAATGGACTTAATTAGTTATTTTTATAGATTTTATACCTTTAATATTATTTGCAACTAATATTTTATTTCCCAAAGTATTTGGTAAGAAGCTTATTAATCATTTCGTTAGTATGGCCAAGTGTAGGTAGGATTCATGCACCGCTGGCAGTTCCTACACTTCTGCAACAGCTCACCACCTAACGTGGATATCTTGTTCAGAATCAGTCATTTCGAGTTGGGCTCAGAGTGCAGATAAGTCAGGAAGATGATAAAGATTGGGTCGTTGGCCAAATTCTTAGTTTAGTATTTTGTTATTGTAACACTCTTGTAATTTTTTTATGGCCACAAGCCTAAAGGGATGTATATAATGTAGAATTCAGATAGGAGGTAGTTAGTGATAGCGATGCTACTGTGATTTTGGTAATTGTAATTTTACTGGTATCGCCCTCATTCTAGGCTGGAAGCAATTTCACCATGTACATTTGCTGATTCGAAATATAATATAAAGGGACTACACCATGTCATTTTAATTTTGCATTTTAAATTTATGTCGATGCGTTGCTGAAGCTAAGT
This sequence comes from Pinus albicaulis, assembly GCA_034641835.2. NCBI lineage: Eukaryota > Viridiplantae > Streptophyta > Pinopsida > Pinales > Pinaceae > Pinus > Pinus albicaulis. The sequence goes on from CM076581.1 coordinate 848,409,554, forward strand.
TCCCAAGTTTTCTAAACAGGGAAACGAGCTGGTTGGCTAGGGCCCATCCAACCCAGCTCGTTCTCCCTCTCGTTTTCTTTCTCATTTAAGCTGTGTTAACCTCGTTTGAATGCATAGCGTGAATTAAGTAGATATTTCAATTCTTTCACAAAGTTCAGGTTCAATTTCATTTATAGTTAACGTGTGATGGATCCGTGGTGTGCATGCATAGCTAAGTTTGATTTTACCTTATGTAATTTTCCTTTTCAAAGCTTATTTCAGTTCTGCGTGGATTGTGCAAGCACGTTTTTCCTGTACTAGTGCATTTCTAGTTCTTCAATTTGATTCCTTTGGTTCATTAAAACAAAGTCTTTCTTTTCTTTTCTTTCATAAATATCTTGATGTGTTTCTGCAAGTGAGTATTAATTTCTAGACCGAATTATTTTTAATTCTAAGAATTAAAACTTAAGGATTAAAGGTGATTTGATAATTAAGGAACAAACAATATTTTCACGCACAGATCTGTACCTGCACTTTACACTCTTAAGGAAAGGATCGGACTTCACCTTAAAATTATTAAGTGAACCTTTCTGAATTAAAAAAATTAAAGAGGTAGATATGAGCTATGTGAATAACTATCACAGGAATAAAGTTTGTTGTCATAATTAAATTATTTATTTAACTGCATGAAAGTGTTCCTTGATTGAAGAAAAGTGTGCCTTGAATTTAAAAGTTGATTATTGTTTTGAGATTAAGTTTGGTTGAAGCATCTTTCTGTTTATGAAATATATATAAGAGTTTTGTTCACCCTTGAACATTGTTTTTTAGTTAACACACTCTTTATACTTTTCTGAAAGTAATTTGAAACTTGGTGCAGGAATCTCTGTTCTGGTACAGGAATCAATATCCTAATATAGGAACAGAGTGCTCTAGTCTTAATACTTAGAGCCCTTGCATGAGGATATAAAATCTTTGGTGCAAGTGTATAATATACTTCCAGCATATAAACTTTATTCCAACACTGGTGCAAGAACATTTCCAAAGTGCAAGAATAACAGTTTAGTGTAGGAAGGAATATCTTTGGAGAAGGCATACATTTTTAAGGGTACAATTATTAATCTGTCATACAACTATACTGAAGATAAACATATATATTCATTCCAGCAATCGGGATTTTTTGCTGAAGTTTGAAAGTTCCTTTTATTTATTTCTTTGCAAAGTAATTTCTTTCATATTCCAGCACTAGAATTTCTTTGGTGTTATTTTTTGTGTGATCTTTCTTTTCGATTATGCAAGATTTTAATTAAGGAAGCAGGAATAGAGATAGGAAAAGTTCATATCATTTCTGGAATTTCTTGTGCTTCGCATCTAAGTTTTATGAAACCCCCAGGTTGACAATTAAGTGTTGAAGGAGTCTGCTTAGCCGCAATTCCTGCACCCAACATTTTGGCATCATTGCCGAGGAGGCGATTTGAAATTGGTAAGTACTTTCCATTTTATGCAATAGGGGTAAGTTTGCTATTATTTTTTCTACAGTGTGCTTCTATTGTTTGAAGTATTTTTATAGGTGTTGATTCCTTATTTTAAATTTGCAGCATTTTATTGAGTTTTTGTTTTTTCATTCTTTGAGATGAATTCCTAAAATGGGTCGGGGTCCTAAGCCCAATAGGGGCCGAGGAAACACTGATAAATCTGAAACTTATTCTCATATTGGGACTTCTCTTGTAGGAAGAAAGTCCAAACAGACATAGACCCATAACGCAGGAACTGTCCACTTGGACTCTGGTGACAGTAGTTCGGGTGTGATATAGCTAACAAAGGGGAGGAAGGAGAATGTTCGACTTCAAATAAAATCGATTCATAGTCGACCTTCTCAGCCTGTTGATAGCAGTTCATTTGGAGGTATAAGAATGGCTAATCACGAAGACCATGTTGAGGGGAGTGGAGAAAACCAGGTAAATGAGGAACAATCCACCTTCGAATTTTCAATTCTGGATCCAGACATAGTTGTGAAAATGAAGAATATTCCTCCATTATCTCTTCCTCATTTCTATGGTAAGGCACACGAGGACCCATATTATTTCTTATTTGAGTTTGACATATTATGTAGAAGCTCTAATTACTCCTCAGATGCTCAGAAGTTAAAGTTGTTTCCTGCAACTCTCAAGGACTCAGCACTCCGCTGGTTCATGGGATTAGGAGGAAACACTATAACATCTTGGGAGCAGATGAAGAGAGTGTTTTTATTGAAATATCAGGAATATTGTAAAAATGATGATGAGACCTTGGAAGATTATCTGGAAATATTTTTGTATATCCTCCAAAGTTCAAAAAACAAGTTTGATCTAAGTACTATTAGAACCTTGTTCTTATGTGGGCTTAATAATGTTGCTAGAAATAACTTAAATCTATTAGGACAAGGGGATATTTCTCATAAACCTTTTGATCATATTTGTGACCTGTGCAGGAAATTCTCAAGGAATCAATCTAGATCCAGTAAAGGAACCGGAAGTAGAAAAAAATAAAGTTGGATCTACACATGCTATGATTATTGGGATGGAGAAGAAAATGGACAATATGAAAATTGAAATAATGAATATTGTTAGCAAGCAAATAAACTCTTTAAAATTTCAACAAAAACTTTTAGAAGAACAAGAGTCATTGTCTATTTTTTGTCCAAAGTGTAGGAAAATTCATCCTTTAAGAGAATGTCCTAATGATGTTAAGGGAACTAATAAATGTGTGATTTATGCATAGAACTATGCCAAGGAAAAATTCCCTTCCATACCTGGATTGAAAGAAATATTTGAAGGAGGGCAACCTGAACCTGAGTCATTGCATGCTATGGGAGCACAAAGAAATTGGCCTCAGGTAGGTGAAGGTATGGCTCTTGAACAACTTCCTCCACATTATTTTGGTTATAATGCACAACCAAATTCCTATCATAATAATAATCCATCTCAACTGTGGCAGCATGGGAACCACTTTCAGTATCGAAATACTTCCCAATCTTGGAAACAAGGTGAGAGAGGGCCAAACCATTCAATTCCTATCTTGAACCTATGCAATCATATCCATCTACATATGCACCTTACCCAATGCCACAACCATCATTTCCCCAGCTAAGTCAGCCAATGCCACCATTACCTATACCTCCACCATTCTGGCCTCCTCAACTACTTGCTCAACCCATACAAAATCCCAATAACAAATCAGTACAAATGATCCACTCTATTAAACCACTTCTTCCACGCAATTATCAGTCTATGCCAGTTGGTTTCAATGATCTCCAAATAAGATCAGGGAAGGTAGTAACATAAAAAAAAAGCAACCCATGGTGATTATCGAAGAGAAAAGTGAGGAGGAAACTCCTGACCATTCTTTAAGTGATGTCACCATGCAACCCATCCCTATACCTCCAGATCCTTTTACGTCTTCTTCGAACCGAACTCCCTATCCAGAGAAGCTAGTTGTGGAGAGGAGTGACCCCATTCCTAAGTCTAGCTTGGCTTCTGAGCTTAGGAATATTTTCATTAAGGTCCCTTTTATTCAGGCTATCAAATAGATCCCCATATGTAAAAAAATCATTAGGGAACTTTGTCTCAATAAGCCAGGAAGGAAAAGAGTAGAACCTCAAACCATTCAATTTGTTGGAAGAGAAATAGAGTTAATGAGAGGGTGTGTGCAAATGGAAAAATGTACCGACCCTGGAAACCCTGTTGTCTCTATTCAAATAGGTGATTTCCTTGCCTCCAATTTTCTTGTCGATCTGGGGGAAGCCATTAATGTTATGACCAAGAAAACCATGGATCAACTTAGGTTGGTCCACATTTGTCCTACTCCTATTGTGCTTGAATTAGCAGACATATCTAAAATCAAGCTGGAGGGAGTATTGGACGATGTGGTTGTTTCGATAGACTCTTGGGAATATCCCACATACTTCATTGCACTTTAGCCAAAGAATCTTGTGGGAGGACATCCCTTGATCTTGGGACGACCTTGGCTTGCTACTGCTGATGCCTACATTAGATGTCGTTCTGGTGACATGTACATTTCCCATGGAGATTATAGGAAGAAATTCACCTTATATCCACCTGCTAGATCTATCCAGGAGCTCCAAGATACCTTGTGGCTAGATTGCAGTAGTGATGAGGAGACTCAATTAGTTTTGATGATACATTAGTATAATCAATAAAATTAGGAGGGTGAGATACAACACTTATTGAATTGTCGAGATACCATGCCTAATTTTGAGTCATTATGTCGAATATTTAGTTTGTATTTTCAAGAAATTCATGATTCCCAACCTTCCCCACCACAGTATCTAGCAGCACCTCTTTTTACTCTTGAGCTAGAAACCACTCTTGTTGAGATTAGTCCAAACAAATATTTACATATTAGCTCAGACCTGGATGCATCCCAGCAAGAGCAACTTGTAAAATTGTTGCAAAACCATCTTGATGCCTTTGCATGGAGATACGAAGATATGAAAGGAATCCCTCCTATAACTTGTACTCATCACATTTATATTCATGAAGGAGCTTGACCTGTCTGACAACCCCAGAGTCACATGAACCCAGCCCTAAGAGATGTTGTGAAGGAAGAATTGCAAAAAATCTTAGATGTTGATTTTATCTATCCTATATCTGATATCGAATGGGTCTCTCTGTTGGTTTTGATCCTGAAGAAAGATGGGAGATGGAGCATTTGCATTGATTACGGAGAACTGAACAAATCCACTCTCAAGGATTACTTTCCACTTCATTTTATCAATCAGGTGCTTGATACCCTCGCCGGTAAAAAGTACTTTTATTTTTTCGATGGATTTAGTGATTATAACTAGATACAGATCGCACCCAAGGATCAAGATAAAACCACCTTTACATTCCCATGGGGGACGTTTGTATGCCGAGTGCTTCCCTTTGGGCTGTGTAATGCTCTAGCCACATTTCAAAGGGGTAGTGCTGACAATTCTTGCTGACCTTGAGTGTGTGGAAATCTATATGGACGACTTTTTGGTATTTGGTGATTCATTCTTTGAAGCCCTCAAAAATCAAGGAAAAAATCCTTCTCATTGCCAAGAATCTCACCTTGCTTTGAGTGACAAAAAGTGTAGATTAATTTGCAAAGAAAGAGTAGTTCTCGGCCACCTCATTTCTGACAAAGGTATCTAGGCTAACCCAGCTAAGATAGAGGTTATTTTGTGTCTTCCTGCACCCAAAACACAAATGGAAATGAGAGGATTCCTGGGACATGCAAGCAACTACAAGAGATTCATTGAGGCATTTTCTAGGATAGCCACCCCCCTCTTCTGACTATTAAGTAAGGATAGTGAGTTTTCTTGGTCAACAACTTTCCAATAGTCTTTTGAGACCTTAAAGGAAAAGTTAGTACATGCACCAGTTTTGAGAGGACCTAATTGGTCCCTTCCATTTCATATTTCCTCTGATGCCTCAGACACTGCTATTGGCACATATTTAGGATAAGTAGAAACAAATCGTCCTATGCTATCTAATTCATCATTAAAAAAATGTCACCCACTGAATTGAATTACACTATGACTGAGAATGAGTTTTTAGCTGTGATTTTTTCTATTAATAAATTCAGACAATACATAACAGGATATGAAGTATTTGTGCATATTGATCATTCTGCAATAATATATTTGATGAATAAACCATGGACTAGTGGTAGAGTGACTAGGTGGTTACTTTTCTTTAGGAATTTAATGTTACTATTGTTGATAGACCAAGAAAGTCTAATTTTGTTGCTGACTATATTTCTAGATTAAATAATCTAGGTGAAGTAATTCCTGTTGATGATGATTTCCCTAACGAAAATATTTTTTCTGTGTCAACAAAATCCCCGTGGTTTGCTGACATAGCCAACTATTTAGTCACTGGAAATACCCCAGCTCACTTGTCCGCTCTTGAAAAGCGTAATATCATGCAGAAAAGTGCTACATATTCTTGGGTTCAAGGGGACCTCTTTTACACCGGACCAGATCTAATTATCTGAAGATGTCTGAGAGAGGATGAAGTGTTTGAAACCTTGAAATATGCTCATGACAAACCTTGCGGAGGTCATTTCGCTGATAAGAGAACTGCATATAAGATTCTCTGAGTTGGCTATTTTTGGCCTTCCTTGTTTAAGGATGCCAAACAATATGCCAAGCGATGTGATAGATGTCAGGGAATGGGCCTACTGAACCAAGCCAATGAAATGTCGTTATGTCATCAAGTTATGATTAAGCCCTTTGAAAAATGGGCTATTGATTTCGTAGTACCCATAAATCAAACATCTTTAAATAAAAAGAATATATTGGTTTGTATATATTTTGTTAAAAAATGGGTAGAAGCTAAAGTTGTTTCTTTTGCTACTGAAGGAGTTTTTATAGACTTTTTATTTACTAAGATCTTTACTAGATTTGGTGTGCTTAGATAAAAAAATTTCTGACAATGGACCGCAGTTTATTTCTAATCTGGTATGGGGTGTAATTGATCAATAAAAAATTCGGCATAGTAAATCTACACTGTATCACCTGCAAGCAAATGGCCAGATGGAATCCCCAAATAAGGTAATCGAGTCCATCCTCACCAAAATTGTGAACATGCATAGAAAGGATTGGGCTAGTAGATTTCCGAAATCCTTGTGGGCATATTGAGCCACTTAGAGGAACAACACGGGACATGCACCATATGAGCTGGTATATGGGAAACAAGTCCTCTTGTTGATAGAAGTCCAGATCAAGACTTTCCGGACTGCAGTTCAATTGGGGCTAAATATCTCAGAGGCATAGCAACAGCATCTACTACACTTGAATGAGTTAGATGAATTTAGAAGGGATGTTATTTAGCAGAATACATTGGCTCAACAACAATGCAAGAAGTGGCATGACAGGTCTATCAAGAAAAATCAATTCCAAACAGGTGATTAGGTACTCCTTTATGATTCTAGATTTAAACATTTCAAAGGGAAATTCCACACACACTGGATGGGACATTATGAAATGGTAATTTTTTTTTTAAATGGAGCGGTAGAAATCAAAACTATTGATGAGCGAGATTCAATGTTCCTTGTGAATGGGCATAGATTGAAGGTATATTTCCAACCCCTCACAAAGGAAGGTTTTATGCAGCAGGTACAACAACAATCCAAAGAAGAGATGTTAGGTGGCCATGCCAGTCTATTGCAAACTTGATTCTTTCTTTTCCTGAAATAAAAAATAAAAAAATAATAAAGGAAAAATAAAATAAAAATAAAAAACAAAATAAAAAGAAAAAATATATTTTCCTGTGGTTGTGAAAATCAGTTTACGGACATAATCACAAAAGGATCAACTTGAAAACCAACATGCTGGAAGGGAGATAAAATTTCAATAAAATGGGAATGTTGCTTGATCTTTATATGTGCTAACTATCGCCAAGCAGAAGTAGGTTTTCCGTACAGGAACCTATCCCTTATCCAAGTATGGGATAGCTGACACAGAAATTTTTATACAAGAAACACTCAATTCCCGCTGCATTTATTTTGGATTCAGCACTACTCAACAAATTTTCAAGGTAAAATTATGCCCTTCTTCTATTCCCATTTTGTAAATTTCCCTCTACTTTTCTTCAAATTTTAATGCCATGAGTTACCATCGCTTTCCTCAAAAGAGACTTTCCCTATCCGATTTCCTATTTCCCTCTTTTCCCCTGAAATTTTTTTCCAAATCCATTTTTCGTTATGTCCCCCTTGGTGGTTTCACTCTTGAATTCCCTGTCGTAATTTCCTTCCCATTCTAAAAATTTACCCCTTTTTCGCACTTCTTTCTTCCCTCATGGATCGACTGCAGGATTTGATGTGAACTCACAAGTCAGATCGGAAGGCATATATCAACACTAAATACTGGCGAATAAAACTTCACTTGTATATCCAACAATTTTTTTCAAATCCAACCTATGAATTATATTCTATCAGAATTTTCTTTTGGTTCCATTTCTCTCTCCATATATGCTAAAAATATCCCTGTTGCAGGAATGTGTGTTTAGTGCAGGCATGTTCAGTGTAGGATCGTCCAAGTGCAGGCATGTTCAGTGCATGACTCCGCACTACTGAGCGCGTCCAAATATAAAAACACATGTTCTAGTGCAGGAAAAATGGTCTTCAGTGGGAGAATGTTTGATACAATGCAGGAATACCTAGTGCAAGATGTGTATTTAAAATATTTTTTTTTGTTTTTTAAAAATTTTGTACAGGAAGAATGACTGCACCACCTTTGGACTATGTCATTCAATAATTTGTATTATGGTTAAAACTTTGTTTTATCATTTACTAAATTAGGAAGAAATTGTTTAAGTACAAAGATATTTTAGGTTATGAAATATTATATTTTTAATAAGTATCGTGTACACCTTATGTGAGATCATGAAGTGAATGTGGGATGGTATGATTCACCCAAAATCCAATACTTACCTCTTTTTGAAAAATCTCATCACTCGTTAATGATGGCCTTACCTCATATATGACCTTTCATGACTATTACATTGAATCACTAGATCTTAACCACCACCCTTTCCCAATAATCATTTCCTACCTTTACTTGAACGAATTTGCATTGCATCCATCCCAAGGGTGTAATCTTAATGATGGAGCGTGACCGTTGGAAGGTGGCCAATATAGCGGGGGATGGATAGCTCGACTATCACAAATATTTAGACAAAGCCTTTGAGTTCTTGTTTGTGACATCCTTCCAAGGTTTTAGACAGATATTGGGTGAATTCAAACAGATAAATGATGCCCATAAGGATCAAACCATGGTCTGTGAAGGAGACGGAGAAACTATTAGTAAAGGAACAACCTTGCAATATTGCAGGAATCTGGGTTCCTCCCGTGCTTGCAAATATTTTATGGATTCAACTCGGTAGTGGTGCTACAATTCGCTCAAAATTTTGATGGAAACCGAGACAAGGTGGGTTCGTTGGAATTCAAGGTCACAGAGGAGTCCATATCTCAGGCTACGGGCTTAGCAGTAGTGTGAGAACAGTGGTTCAAGAAGGAGAAGATTGAGAAGAAGCTGTGGCATCAATTTGTGATTGACCAAAAGCAAAAGGTGGACTGGAAGAAAGGTCTCCAGCATAGCACTATGCTCGGGAAATGGAAGGACCTCCTTTACATATTGCAGAAGTTCCTCACCTGCGAGGGTCGTTATTCACTGACCTTCTAGTATCATATACGATTGTTGTTGCATTTCAAGAAGGGTAAGCTCATTAATTTTCCATATTATCTCCTTAAGAGCTTGGAGAAAATGTTGAAAGGCGTTCGGAAGGGGAGTTTCAAGGACGAGGTGTAGGGAAGTTGTCCAAGAAAAAGAGTGAAAGCAGGAAATGAAAACCGGAAACCCTGACCCCATGCCTTATTGATACTAAGATTAAAAAACAAGCTAGTGTAGGCAGAGGAGCAGAGACCTGTTGAGAAAACCTCGTCCTCGTCAAAAAGAACAACCAGGAGCTTGGTTAAGAAGAGTTCTACCTCTTCAAAGCGGGTCATGTTTAGTCGACTTCCCCAATATAGTTGGACGACTCACCACCTACATCATCAGGTGTGAATAACCTCTCGGTACTCGCTAAGGTGGCGGCCCATACAATGGTCAACGAAGGCTATGCGGAGGAGGAAGACGACATACCCTTGTCAATCTTCCTTGGTAATATGAAGAAGAGAAAAATGATGCCGAGTGCAAGAAAATACTTGGCAGAGGGGTAGATGGACGACGAGGTGCAGGATGTTGAAGCTCCTGATGAATGTGAAGTGTAGGGATGTGAAGCCCTTGATAATTTTAAAGTAGGGGGTACTGAAGCCTTTGATAATTTTGAAGGACAGGGTATTGAAACCCCTGGTAAGATGGACGTGCAGGGTACTAAGACCCTTGCACTACAAGGAAAAGACCCTCTAGCGGAGGTTATAAAGGAGGTTTTTTCGTGTTAGAAAATTGGCCAAAATTATAAAAAAAACATTTGTTACAACATCCATTTACATTTACGGAGGTTTTGGTGGAGCTTTTAACTAAATTTCAACACAACTAAAAAAACTGAGCGATCGGAGGTTATTACGGATGTTTTTTTCATCGATGCGCTACTAAGATGTCAACGCACCGGTGCGTGTCATCTATAAGGTGCCCTGGGGCGGTCGAAGGTGCATGCATGGGGCTGTCAAGGTATAAAACCGCACTGGGGCGTAGTGTTGATGATACAATGCACGAGGTCGTTCTAATTGGTCTTGGGATTTGTGGGGTGCCCATAGGTCGTCTGAACACGCCGGTACGTCGAGTTATAGAAATGCACCGGTTCGCAGTATCACACAAACACACTGTTTGTTCTAATTTGTATTGGTATTTGTGCAGTGCCCATAGGTCATACAAATGCCTCGGTGCGTAGACACACATAAACACACTGGTGCGCAGTATTTCACAAACGCACCGAGATTTATAATTAGTATTGGTATTTGTGCGGTGCCTATAGGTCGTATAAATGCACCGATGCACTGCATCATACAAACGCACCGGTGTATAGTAACTGACACACACCAGTGTTCATTTTGTATTTTTTAGAAACATTGACCTGTGACAGTGAAATTATTATGATTTTTTTAAATTCATTAGTCATCAAAGGTCTACACATCTTATAATAGTATTCATATTAATTAATTTTTTATTAATGCATTTGAATGTGATGTTTGGATTAATTTGTTATATCATATCATAATTATTGTGATTTTTTTTAATTTCATTATTCATCAAAAGATGACACATATCTTATAATAGTATTCATATGAATTAAATTTTTATTAGTGCATTTGAATGTGATGTTTGGATTAATTTGTTATATCATATCATTAAATTCCACATCTCTTCATTATAATATTTAATTATCCATAAATTTAATCAGTGGTGTTACATTTCATAGTGACAATGGAGAATGCAATAGAATAAATTAAAACATATTTTATTATTATTATTATTATTATATATATGTAAGATAGTCTTTGTCATACAAAATGGGACAGTTATTGGTATCCCTTTGTCTCTCAATTGGGACACCATGTCCATTACATTAAACAAAATGTCTGATTTCAGAGACAAATATTTCAAAAAATACAACACCTTGCTTTGATAACCAAACATAGTGATCATCATTCTTCGCTTGAACTGTTGTCACTGCTAGAGCTACTTCCATGACTTGGGTTATTTTTAGGAATGTTTTGTTCACGGTTTTGATTGTTTTCTTATTCTTCACCTTCCATCTACAAACATAAAAATAAATTTTAATGAGTGTATATACATTGGTAAGAATAACGAAAATTGCAATATTAAATAATATACATCAATGTAAATCGAAAAGAAATGATGTACCATAGCAACAATTGACTCATGAACTATACACATTCTTTCAAAACCATGTAGTATGCCATATTTCAAGATTTCATCTATTGGCACAGTTCCATACTTTATTTCCTACAAGTTTTATACCCCATAACAAATCATGTATTTAATATAAAATATTTTTTTGTTCTATTAATTATAGATGGAGCTAAGTTAAACAAGATCGATAGATGCTTACAAATTCCATAATTAATTTTTGATATGCCAACATATACTCACAACCCATATTTAACCCAATGTCAATCAATTCATCTGATGGTTCTTCTTTGTATGTTAGTACCTGTTTGAAGACATTCAATGATGATTTTTGTAAAACAACTTAAAAAATACAAAAATGAAATCTTTTTAAGTTGTTATAAGGAATTAAAAATTACTCACAAACTTATATATCAACCCTTTTCTTCCTTGTCATCCTGTTTTATGTGCTAAATGGGTTCCATTTTCTTTTCTTTTCTACAAGAAAATAGTTGAAAATTAATATTTAATGCTAAATTGTTTACTTATTGTACCTAATGATCGAAAAATTCAATGATTACATATTACATTTTAAGCACATCGTTGTTGAGATGGCTCCTCTTGCAATGCAATTTTGTCCATCTCTTTAACCATCTCCTTGTACACCTTTTTGGACATTCCTACTGGCATATTTTTGATATCAGCTCGTTCATCTTTTGAGATTTTCATAATCTTCCTGAAAATGTAAGATGAGAATAAACTATTTAATTTTTATATTGATATATGAAAAGTAAATATAACAAAAGCGATATTTATAAATAATTCTAGACAAACATTTAAAGGAATATTACTTTTTCATTCCTTATTTTTTTTTTTGTACGCTTTTGCTATTAAAATTCTGACATGTCTCATTCACCAATTCTCTGGAAACTCTTCCTCTAGTTTAGATAAAATTTGGTTCTTGGAATCTTTGGATTGATTTTTGTATTGTAAGTGGAAAGAACGTCTATACATTCGTTCCACTAGTTCCCTCGAATTTTTGTAAAAGTTTTTCCCCTTTCGTTAACCTCCAACACCACTCTAGATGAGCAATTCATTTTCAATTGCATGTTCTATTTTTTTTCTTTTATTAGAACAACATTCATTTTCGGAGTTGTTGGTCCCTATAGAACATTAAACATATGCGAATTAATATATTGTTTGACACATGTTATCTAATAATTTTAAGTATATTATTAATGAAAATTAAAAAAGAAACTCATATTGGATATATAGTATTTTTTCATTCACCTGATTCATCCTTTTGCAATTTTTCCATCAAACTTTTACGCTCTTTTGATCCTAGATCAGAAATTATCTTATCGAGCTTCACCATTTTGTGGCTCTCATTGATACACAGTAAACAATACATATTAGTTAAACTTACATATAGTTCAAAAATAATATTTTTTGTAAAGAATTTACAAAGAACTTTTTTTTTTCTTTTTTTGATGTGTTATCAGTATTTTTGTTACTTGATCTCTTGTCAGCCATTTCTTTATCAATATGAAACCTGTACCATATCATTCATTAATATATTTTATAAATAAATTATCAACTTTTCAGGTAAAAAAAAAATCTCAAGAAACCGGTGCGCCATTCATGGTGTACGCACTAACATTGGTACATAGTGGTCTTATAAACGCACCGCCAAAATAGTATAACACATTGTACGGTGCTCTGTGTCAACAAGGAACACCGGTGCGTTACATGTTAACCACTGCACCGATTTACACAGAAAAAATAATAAAAATCATACAGTGTCATTTTTTGTAGCATAAATGCCCCGCACAAACAATGGACCACCATACAATGCTCTCTGTCAACTGGGAGACCCGGTGAAGTGAGTTATATGTTACATAGTGCACTGATTAACACAATAAAAATATTTTTTGTGAAACAGCATGAGCACGGTGCGCCATAATGAAATAGCGCACCAGTGCCCTATTTTACATATGGCGCACTGATTAATTTTTTTTTTTAATTTTTTATCACACAGTACTTTCGTGGTGTGCTGAGATAATCCAGTGCACCGATGCACTAGGTTACACCAGGCGCACCAATAAAAAATAAAAATAAAAATAAAAATAATAAAAAATAATAAAATAATAAAAAAATTTGTTTTTGAAAAATTCACGCGAAGGTCGACATGGATTGGGATCTGACTATGCAAGTCGTCCCGTAGGTTGGATGTCTTAAAACTATATATAGCAACGCAAACTCTATAAATCTAAAATGAAAAGCCCTAATTCTGAAATCACAGAAATAGGGAGAAGAAAGGGCAGAAATAAAAAGAATGTAGGGTTTAGGGTAAACATGGATTTTTTTTTATATTTTGTTTCTGAAAATGAAAAAGAAATTGAATTTTTTTTCTTACTGCGTAAAAAAAACTGCAGAAAAAATTAAAAAAACAATAAACTTTAATCATGAGATCGTTTGAAATTCTATGCTACAGGGTTTGAATCACCAGAGGTTTGGAATTCTTATTGTCTGAATACTTTTGTTCGAATGTATTTAACTGCTCCATAGTGCTCTCATGCTCTATTGCTCTAGGTGTGTCTCCTACAAATCTCTGGCTGAAATTTTTTGCAAAAATAGTGAAATAATGAAAAGTGTTTAGTATTTAAAGAATTATTTTATGAAATTAGATTTTCGAAAATATTTTTCCGCCAATTTTTCAATTTACCTCTTTTTTTTCACTTAAAGAAAATAGAGTTGTGTTTTTTTTTATTTGCGGTTATTCATCACCGGTGTGTCACTTAATAGCACCACACCAGTGCGTCCGTTTATAACATGACACCGGTGCACAGTAACGAAAACGCACAAGTGCGATGATCTGTACATTAGCACTGATAACAAGAAGTCCATTTTTAAGGCACCGAAATTACTTTTAGGTGTGTGCACCAAAATTTATTGTTGATTTTGCTCAAATGCGGGGAGAAAATATCATAATTATATCAAATGAACAATTCTTCAAAATCTAGCTCGTTCCATAATATTTCTCAAAGTTCATTGCAGAGTTCTCCCTATCCATCTCGAGACATAATATTTATTTCAGATTTTATTTATATTTTCATTATCTAATTGAATTTATGTTTTTTATCCATGTCAATCATGCACAGCTTAATTAAATTTATAATGTATATAAATTTGCAGGTTCATGCAGATTCAGAATCGAGTTCAGATGCACAAAATTTTCAAACAACTCCAAAACATTGGAAGCTCTTATCAGGAACAGCATACCACAAGGCGCATTTGGTAGATGAAAATGGACAGCCGATTCACCCTGCCAATTGTAACAATATTGCATATTCTAGCCACAATCCTGGGACAATGATGGTAATAATTATAATTGTTTGGTATATTTATTAATGTAATTATTTCAACGTCAAACCAATTAATCAAGCAATATTGTCAACGTGGTTACTAATTGATATCATATATTTTGTACTAATAATGTTCAATTTTTTTTTTTTAATTATTAGGATTCTAGTGATGATGAGCAACCTACCTACCATCTTCCGTTGCACCCCACGACAATCTCAAATCGAGAGAAGACTGAATTAAGAGAAAAAATCATAGAGGAATGATACCAAGAATGGTTGAATCAACCACCATCGATTCAATTCGCGCTACGTCCAAATTCACCAATTAGGAATGACTACAACAATAGTAGTTCTTCACAAGCTGGCAATGGAGGCAATCAAATAGAGGTTGGTATGGATGATTACTTAAGGGATATGATTGTGATGGAGACAATGTTGTTAGATGAATTCAAAAATGATGATCAACAAGGGGATGATGCTCATATCGCTGACACCTTTTTCGAAAGCCTTAAATTTGCTTCCACCACCCCTCTCTTTGAACCTGGCGGTCAATCAAAGGCTACCCAGTTGGGGACAATGATGTTACTGTACAACTTGAAAGAAAATTTTGGCTTGTCAAATGCATGTTTCTCAGAAATTTTGAGGTGAGTTACCATAAAGTCCTCCCTTATATAAATTTGAGAAATATAATCAGTACACAATTAACATTAGAAATGGTAAATTTTATGAACGCTAATAATTTTATCGGCATTAATGTACATTTATTAATATATTTTTCCATGATCACCAACTATAGGTTATTCAAAGACAAACTTCTTTCAAGTGATAATGTCTTTCCCGGTAGCTGCAAAGAGGAAAAGAAATTGCTGAAAATGTTGGGTGTTGAGTACATATCATATCATGCATGTCCAAATGATTGTATTTTATATAGAGGAGAATATGCAGACAAAGAGATATGTCCGAAATATGGGCGTGACAGGTATGATAAATAAAAAGATAAGGTTAAATCATGTACTGGTCCTCCTTTTAAGATATTGAGGCACGTGCCTATTATCTCAAGGATTCAAAGGCTCTTTTGTTGCAAATAATTAGCTATGTTGGAGGGATGGCATGCCTCACACAAAAAACACACATTTCATTAAATTTGGAAGTATTCTATTATAAGGCCTTCAACAACATTCATTCTTTTGTAAATCACCATATTAATTTAATTTAAGATAAAAATAATTTAAGGAATGTCAAACCAACTGGAGACCATGAATAGGTCAAATATGGGGTTGTTAGGTACAATAGTATCAATGCACAATATGAGTGTGAAAGAAAACTCTTAGAAACAATTTATTTAAGGTAAATCATATTAGTATGTCTACATCCAAGAAATATATTATAGTTATGGATAACATACTAGAGTCATTGATGTTTGATTTTTGTGTTAGACGACTCTAACCCCCTTTCCCACAACCTGCGAGAGAGTTTTTGATTGAATAATGGTGATGTGAGGATATTAGTGTAAGTGGAAAGGAGGTGCCTCCCTTGCATTGCTTTGAAACTAGTCTACTAGAAACTTAGTAAAATATTTTTGTGCTAAATTTTCTACCCCTTCATGCCTTTATGTAACACTAATGAGGAGGTGATAATTCTTCTTTACAACATCCATGAATCCACTGTAAAAGCAGACACTATTGATCTAGGTATTTCAAGAAGGTTGGGTATCATTGATCTATCTCCACTAAAATCCAAGTACATTAAATGAGAGTTCTTAAATGGGTATTCAAGTCATTCCATTATGATGGAAACTGTCACAAATTGAAGTAAACAAGAATTAGTGGATGTTGAGAACCAATATACATAGACAAGTAAGTAGTGCAAGCAGGGGTTTTCAAAAAATAGTACACTTGATGGCAGTCCAGATTTTTATCTTTCCTTGTCAACATAGTAAAAAACTAATAATGGTCTTAATGTAATAGTTCCAACCTATTGTACGAAAACCATGATTGACCATTACTTTCACAAAGAGGAGAACATGATAAGAATTGTTAATGGGGAATAGATAAATGTGAAACACAACTTATGGATTTTAGTTGAAATTTATATAAGTCCTCACGCTCTTTAATTATTAAATATTTAATGTAACTGCTAATAAATTATCATTAAAATATTAATTTTGAATATTAAATATGTATTAAAAGTCATTTATCTATTACACATGATTTTCCATGTGGTCTAAATAAACCACTTAAAACCCATTATCAATAAATTCTAATTAGTTTTGTAAAAGGTGTATCTTTACTTACATTAACAGATTTATTTCAAAAATATATTACATTTATAAACTTGTGTCAATACATAAAACTAAATGGAATACAATATATAGCTTCAGACCTTGTTAGCTTCTATGAGATTATTTTAATTACAAATAGTTTATTTAATAATTGAATTTTACAAAATGTTAATCTTGACAGGAAAATCATGGCATATGGTGGAAAAAAGTTTAAATATCTTCATTTGTGACGCAACTCTTGAATGAGCCTAAATAGTCTACTTAATAGTCATTATGAATTAATTAATCCATGTTTTAGTAGAAAACATTTTTTTACATAGAGTTTTTTTTTTATAGAAATAATAATGTCACATTTATACATTCATATTAAACCACATGATAGGTAAATAAAAATCAATCAATTGCTTCTTGACTTATCGACTTATATGGCATGATTATATATAAAATTAATTGATTTAAAAATGCATATTTAGAAACATTTATCGATTAAAAATAGAAAAAAACCACTTAGAAGTCGTCATCGATTGATTTTAAATTATTATTTTTTCTAAAAATGTATCTTTAATTACATTAAGAGCTTTATTTCAAAAATATAATAAATGTATAACCTTGTATCAATGCATATAACTAATTAGAATTTAATATGTCATGCTTTATGTCTAGTTGGTTTTTATTATTTCAATTAGAAACTATTTATTTACAAATTGAAATTTACAAAATGTTAATAGTGATGGGAAAATCAAATGGTGTATGTTTTAAAAAGTTGAAATACATTTATTTATGACCTATATCTTAAGAGAAGTTGAGGAACCTACTTACTATTCATTATCAATTAATTATTTCATGTTTTGTTAGGAAAAGCATTTCATTTTACATGGAGTTTTATTTCAAAAAAAAAATGTCGCATTGATACACTTATATTAAACTTCATGATAAGAAAATAAAAGTTGATAAATGGATTTATATTAGACCACTTATAACTTATTATCCATTACTTCTAATTTGTTTTATAAAAAATATATATTTATTTACATTAGGAGCTACATTTCAAAAATACATCACATTTATAAGCTTCCATTATTGCATATAACCAAATATAATACAATAAATAGCTTCGAGTCATGGTGGATTCTATGAGATTGTTTTAAATTACAAAGTAAATTATTTAAGAATCAAAACTGAAAAAATGTTAAAATGGATGGGAAAATATATGTCTTATGCTGCAAAAAGTTTAAATACAACCATTTATGATCTATTTCTTTAATTAATCTAGATGGCCCACTTAACACATTTTTAATTAATTTTTCCATGTTTTATTAAGAAGAACATTTTGTTTTACGTGGAGTTTTATTTCAAAAAAAATACAATATGAAATTAATACTCATATCTAACTACGTGGTAGACAAATAAAGGTCAATAAATGGATTCATTATTAACTTATATGGGATAAGATGATTACATACGCAAATAGTTTATTTAAAAAATAAATAAACAAATTATGGATTAAAAATGGAATGCCTTACAATTTAAGGAGCTTGAAGTATTCACCTATGCCCATCACCCATTAGCTTAAATAGTCCACTTAATACTTATTATTAAGAAATTATTAGATTTATTTTTGAAAAAAATGTCTTATAGTATATGGTTATTATATATCACATTTATACACTCATATTAATGGATATAACTAAGTAAAAAAGAATAATATAATTATGGCTCATATGATATGATTTCAGTTTATTTAAAATACAAATTTAATATATATATATATATATCAAATAAAGTTCAAAGACAATTTATCTATGATAGCGTCCAATCAAAGCTTGATAGTCAACTTAGCAATCATTATCATTAATTATATGTTTTCTCTTAGAAATGCAAAATTATTTATAATAGATTTTTTATCTCAAAAAATAAATATCACATGTATGCACTCATATTAATGTTTTTTATAGGTAAAAGGTCAATAACTAATTTTGAGTGTTGTTGATTTTCAATATGATATGATTTTAACTACAACCATTAATTGATTGAAGTATATAAATTTATGTAAAATATGGATTGAGAAATCACATATCTTATGCTTCAAAAAGTTCAAATCATTTACCTATGACACATTTCTCATTAGCCTGAATAGCCAATAGTGCATATAGCATTTATCAAGTAAATTATTATAATTTCTTCAATAAGAATTGCACTTTTGTTTGCAATGAGCTATATTTCAAAACTTATATTTCACATTTATATATGAGTATTATGCATATAATTAAATAGAAGTCACTAAAATTACAAGCATGCCTTGATGGTTCGTGTATGATTATTTCAAATGGCAAATAATTCATTTAAGAACACACATACACACACATATTAGCAAACAAAAATCGATACAACAAAGTCATTGCAAAAATAAAAATAATAATAGAAATACATAATAATATATTTGACAATTCCTAATGTAATTTTTTTTTTATTAATAGAAAGTTATGATTTTTTTCTCAAATTTTTTTTTTTGAAAATTTCCATATAATATTCCAAAAGATATAAAATCATACAAATTGATTCAAAAAAAACTATGTTCAAATTGCATTAAAAAATTGGAATGTACTTGTGAACAAATTTATAAAGAAAATTATCTTCGTCCACTACAATGAAGTACATGCTCTATTGAACATTCGAATGCACTCACATTTCTCTTTCATATGATGAAGTGTCTTAAGAAAGGGGAATAAAACCTGCATAAGCCAAGTATCTTGCTCTTTTCCTGTATAGGCTTTTATCAAGATGCGGTTTGATCGATATCCGATGAACTGAGAAATATGCTTTGTTGTATCTATTAGCAATACATTTGATTCTTCATAATTATCTCCATATTGGGACCACACATCAATCAACCTTTTCTCATAAAATTGTATTGTCCACCCCGCTTCTAATTTTGTTTGCAAATGACAATGAGACTTGTTCCATGCGAATTTAAAGTCCTTTATATCAATATTTGATATTTCAAGTGCTTGTCGGTGACATTTAATGTCCATATTGCAACATCATAATTTTTTAAGCCTTAAAAAATATGACCTATCACCGAACTACCAATCTGGTTCTCTTTAAATATAACAATTTTGTTCATCTTTGGTGTACGACTAGAAGAAAACTCCTTCCATTTCAAATATCAACATATTTTGACTTATAGTGATGCCCACTTGCATCTGCAACTGCACTGCAACCACATGTATGATATTAACATATCTCCACTTCAACACTTGATTGCTTAATGATATAAAAACCTAACGTTTCAAAAATGATGTTAGTATTTATTATGAATTAATGGTAATCACAAATTATAATTACAATGGCCCCAGTAAAATGAACAAACTAATAATACGTTTACTTTATACATACAACCTAATACCTTTATTTAATTTATATGGAATAAGTAAAGTCTTATAGGATCACATTGACCCACCGCTTAAATCATTAGTTTTAAGACTTATAATGATTTGTTTAATTTCAATTGAAAGATATAATTACAATGGTTGCAATTAAACAAACTAATTATATATTAGTTTCCACGCATAATATAATATAATTTTTTAAATTTCAAACCTTCTTAATTATCCGCTAATTTATATTGCCTCTACTTTGGTTTCTTTTGGTGCTTCTTTTAATAAAGATTCTATGTCTATTGCAAGGAAAATTTTTGGGGCGAATTTTAGCCCAAAGGCGAATTTTAAGGGATTTTAAATTTTAATAGGGCAATTTTTTTATATAAAACCCATTTTCTATAGTTTAATAAAGTTAGCCCAATAATTATTTTAAAAATGTTTAATTATTAAATATTAGCCCACCAAAAAAAGGGCGCATAAAATTGAAAAAAAATAAATTCGCCCCGATTTTCTTTGGTTGGAGCAGATTTCCAATGCATTCGCCTGGATTTACAGGGTCGAAGGGAGGGGTTAGAGTGATTCACCCCATTTTTTTTTCACTGGTTCATCGGAATGTAGGAGAGGTGGCTGGGGCTTTGTGCACAGGGTCACGGATCTTCTTGCTGGCTGAGTGACAGACTTGATCGACCCTCTCTGGTCCATTAGGGCCCTCCCATAGCTCGAATTCGTTTTGGACCTATGATCTTTTCACTGTTCAGAAAATGGAAAAATCAATGATGACCCATGAGCGGCGGGGTGGTTGGATTCACCAAGGGATAGGCGCCTTGGGCTCAGATGTGGTGGATCTACTCATTTGAACGCATCGACGAGGGCAACTGGTTCCACGATAGCTGGATTTAGAGTTTCAAGGTCAAGATAGCCCATTTCCCCGGTGCCATGGAGTTAAACCCACGGGCGAGGAGGAGTTTGGGCAGTGTTGTTTGCCCTTGGTTGCAACCGTAATTATATTTTAGAGCATACCTGCATCCCCTGTTCTGTTCGAATTTTGAAGCATTAATCTTCATTTGTTCTCTACATGCGGGTGCAGAACGCTGTAGCATTCCAAGTTTATGCCGTTTGAATTGCAGACCTCAGAAGAGAGATAGATGGCTATAATGAACATTGAGGTTGGGGAAATTAGGAAAACATCACCCAAATGATATTGCTTCTCATTGAGTATTTTGGAGATAATATTACTCTACCATGTTATTCCCGAAAGGCAATCAACAGTTGGACTCTTTCTACCTCCATTGGAGCACTAGAGAGGAAGGAGTCCCAAGGGAGTGTTGACTCTTGAGTAGAGAAGGGAAATACCTTCCCTTGTGTTATATATGAAATGGAAGAGAGTTTCAGATCTTCCCTTGTGTTGTATATAGAAATGGAAGAGAGTTTCAGACCTTCCCTTGTGTTGTATATGGAAATTGAAGAGAGTTTCATGGTTGATTGATAGCTAGATGAGGTACATGGAGTCTTTTTAATGAAGAGATTGGCCAAGCCATGAGAGCGATGGATTGCGTTGAGTGAGTTGTAATATTGTAGCTAGATCTTCACCTTGGTGACCTCATTTATCAATCTAGGGGTGGCATTTGCATTGGATGCCTGTGGTTGGGTGGTGAATCGCTCCTACACAGCTACTTTATTGGTATATCTTCTGTTAAAAGATAAATGTTTAATCTTTGTTCTCATTTTTGGAATTTAAATCTTTATACTCTGATATGAAGATGAATTTGTGCATAATGTATATGTGAATTCATTTAATAATGAAATGGCCATGTGTTTTTCACGATTTCAATTTGTTGGGTTTTCATTGGAGACCAAATTTGGGTTTAAATGGTGAACTGTGTTGTTAATGGTCCATAATTTTTAATTGGGTTCAAGTGGTGTAATTTTTTGCTGGGAAAGCATTGATGGGGATGCCATATTATATTCTATGATCTGTGAAGGGAGGCAATGACATTGTAGGATGTCTTGTACCAACTACTTTGGGAGAAAAATTTTGTGAGTCGATTTAAGGGGTAAGTCTCATCACACAGGGGAAGGATATACTGATGCATGCTTTCACATGGATCTATCCAAACTTATTACACAAGTCCATTCTTTCTTTATTATCGATAAGGCTAATCTTGCTGTGACAAAGATAGGCTTAGAGGACCAATTGATCTCTTTGTTGATAATTTTGGTATTGGGATTGCTTCAATAGAAAAAGCTTCTCTCACCCTTAATCTACTTTCTCCAGCATTATGGTCAATCCATGATGCAGACGGTTTGTTGTTTCGAGGGCGGGTTATCTAGACTGTGGGTATTGGTATATGTTCTTTGTGTATGAGAAAAAACTGCAATTTTGGTTTCAATATCACTACTCTCAACTGAGATTCACAATGGATTCATCATCAACCTGAGTAGTGAATGGTTAGGAGTTCACAAGGCTGGCCTAGTGACAATTAGTCATCTTGCCTTGTGGAAGCCCCATCATCATCATCTCCTTATGGTGATGGTAGTTGTATAACTCTTGAGGGGACAACCTCCATTGGGGTTGGGAGTGTGTATGGATGCCTTTCTTGGAGGAAGTGAATCTCTCTTCTTGGAAAGCACTTTGAAAATCCTCAAGTAGCGTTTGCTTGAAAGGTAGGACATAATCAAGTAAGGTAAAAGCAATAAATTCTTCCCTGTAGATTTATCTCCTTTGAGCTCCTGCAAAAGGGGTGCAAGATCATGGAGGAAGTGCTTGATGCATCCAGGGATTTTTTCCTCTCTCTCTCTCTCTATATATATATATATATATCCCCAAGGGAAACCTTGCTGGATTCCCCCCTCTTCTTTGGAATATATAGATGGAAGGCAACTTAACTGCTAGCTACAATAGTGGTTGGTGACCTTGAGAGACTCTATTGGGTTTGAACCTATGAGTATGACCTCCCATTGGCAACATGCCTCGGGTGGAGCTTTCAATTGATTGAGTTAACCTTCAAGGGTTTAGAAGTATATATATGTATATGTGTTTGTGTATTTTGTTTTTCAAGGAAAATCTCATAGGGAAATCCAAGGAATGCTTCCCCACATTCATAGATGGCATCCCTAGTAAAGCCATTGGCATAGATTAGTGCACCTCAACCAGGGGGGATTTGAGCCATGTAACTGCTGGCATAGAACTAGTCAAATTTCTCCTAGCACCATTGGCAACAACTAGTTGAGTTAACCCCTTGGGCTATGGCTATATATATATATATATATATAATCCTAGATTGATGAAACTATCCAGGACAATCACAACCATTTGAAATGATTTAAAATTTAAAATACATTCCACAGCCTTTGACAGACTATAAATTTAGCTTAGATCATGTTGTAGGTTAAGATGTTAGGGGTTATGGTTTTGTAAAGTTGTACATCAAGTTGTGAATAGGTTCTAGTCCTTAAACCAATACAATTTTCTATTATGTGGTGACTCATGTGGATACAGTGAGTCAAAATGAAAAACTAAACTCTGTTTTTCCAGGTCTGATAAAGTGTTAGTTATCCATGAATTGAGGAAGAATTATTATTAAGGTTGGAGATTAGAAATTATATAAGTTTTCTTGTTCCTAATATTGTTTCCCCTATATCTTATCAAGGCCCATTTCACCTGTGTTTTTGTTGATTCAAATTGAAAATTAACTCAATAAAGCTATAAAAAGTCAAATGAAAAATCAGAATCACATTGATCCATTTTTGTAGAATCTGGGTTTGGTGATTTCACTAAGTTTTTTGGTAGTTAAATTTAAGTCCTCTTTTCTTATTCCAGACTTAATTTTCTGGGTGAACACTATGTTTTCTTGATAAAGGATGAAAATTGTAATTCAACACCTGTTTATAAATATAGCAAATTATCTTACTTTCATCTAGACTGGATGTACAAATTTAGGAGTGACAAACTAGAATCCTTCCAAACCATTCATGGACTAATTGGTTTTATCTTTTGTTTATATTGGATTCTCCATGTTGTTTAGGTTGACCTTTGAACTAACATAGTATTTTAAACTCCCATTGCTTGATATGCTAAACTGACATTTGATGTTGCTGTAATAGGTGATTCATTTGGTACATTATTACCCCATTATTATTTAACATAACAAGCCATAGAAAACACCTTTAGCCTTTAGGTGGTAGTTTAGACAGATTAAGCAGAGGGTCAACCATTTTTTTATTTCTTATTCCCGTATGTTATATTCTTTTCTGACTAATGAATTCCACTATTTCCTTTGAATATTTTGTTTACAGGTCATTTCCCGAACTCTTTTATTGCTAGTATTTGATCTTGTTTTTTGTTATTTAATAAAGCCTTATGCAGTGAGGAAGTTCCTCTGCTTTCTAATATGTTAATAGGTGCATTTTTTGTCTGACATTTCCTCCATGTCATTTTAAGTTTTAAGTGAAATCATGCTTCTCATACTATGCAGGCACATTCATAGAGCAAGGTGAAAGTCCACAATTCTACTTTGATAAGTATCCAGAGGACAATCCTGCTTTTGGCTTTCTCACATGGCGTTGGGTCTTGGGGATCTGCTTAGATCATGTTTACACAACCCCTTATTTTCTTGGTCTATGCATCTTGTTTGCAGCATCATTGATGGCTTGTACTACCACAACACAACTTCCAATGGTTAAATTTGCTCGCAGGTTTGCTCTCTTTTTGAGCTGTATCATCATGCACCAGCCTCTTTGTTCTGGAAGATGATATTTGAATGTAAATTGCAACATTGTTTTGTTCTTATACATTGTCTAAAAAGTGCATTTACTTTGTTGTTCTTACCTTCTTTTTGTGATAGATAAGACTGTGAAGCCTGGACCTCAGCCTAGTACAGATTTTAAGTTGATATGGGAATATTTTTGGGATGCCCTCTTCCTTTGCCACACCTTTATCATAATCTCTTTTGATGACTACTAGGTTCGTGAATTTGATTTGATTATCTTTTTAAATTTGTATACATTGACCTCACCTATTCTCACATTCAGAAATTCACATAGACTCAGTTTTCAGTTGTGAGTTTACTTTTAATCTTGAACTGAGAATCAAAGTATATTTGACTTGTCACTTGAAAAAAATTCTATTCAAATATGGTCTTCTCTAACAGTGATATATCATTTCATGTAGATGGTCATTCATGAAGTCTCGATCAGCCATCCTAAAGCTTGATGTGGCAGATTCACTTCCCAGAGCTCGCATTCAAGATCTTGGTGTTCTCTTGATGGGTGCAGGATATGAGGTAAATTTTTAAAATAGTCATACCATTGGGGGAAATGAGGCCATCTCATGTATCCTGCATTTGATCTGTGACTAGATTTCTTAATAATGTTGTGGATGATTTAATCTTGTTTGGTTTCTTAACATTCATGGATTGCAGGTCTTTTTGAGTAATTCAGCTCTGTATGGATTCAAAGGGTTTACTGGTAGGCTTGCCCCTATTGGTGTCCATGGAGCTCTTTTGCTCATAATGGCAGGAGCAACCTTTAGTTCCATGGGGGTATATCGGGGTTCAGTTATAGTTCCTCAAGGCCTGAACTTTAGGATGGGAGATGTGCTTAATCCAAATGGGATTTTATCAAGGCCAATATCTGCTTTTGCGACTGAAGTCCACGTTAAAAAATTTTACATTGATTACTATGGAAATGGAGAGGTATTTATCTTTCTCAATTGAGAATCACACAGAGCTTGTGTTATTTCAACCCCTTTCCCCTCTTAAAAACTTTGTACAAAAAAAAATGTTAAAAGAAAAAGGAAAGGAAAGGCATGCTAGCTGGCACTGTTAACACACTATTTCTCTTCCTTTTACGTAACTTGACTTTTTGCTATTGAGAATCTAAAATTTATGGGGTAATTTTTTTTTTTGAAACAATAATGTTGAAGCAGCTCTCTCTTTATGACATGGTTTGCAGGTATCCAATGGATTAAGATACAACTCTCCTTTGTTTGTATAGGTATCCCAATTTCACTCAGACCTTTCTCTACGGAATATGGATGGCAAGGAAGTTTTAAGGAAGACAATCAATGTGAACCACCCTTTACGATTTGGAGGGGTAACTATATATCAAACTGATTGGGGTATTTCAGCTCTTCAAGTACACAAAGATGGTGCAGGGCCATTCAATCTTGCAATGGCTACCTGACAGAATGGGGATAAAAAGCTTTTTGGTATATTCTTGCCACTAGAAGATGATAGTAGTTATACCAAACCTAAAGGAATGTGAGTTGACATTGCAAACCTCTTCCTGGCTTGTAATTTTCAAATTTACTCTTTACGTGTGTAAATTTTTTTTAGAGTAATTAGCTACAAGTTTCTAACAGTATGTCTAAGCTGGTCAGTTTTCTATTAATATTTTTGGGCACTGCAGATCAATTTTGGATTGGAAGTATTGGAGTCAGCAAAAAGGATGGATCATGAACATGCAAAGAGAACAGAGTGCATACATCTTCTCTATATGCAACAATCCATATCCAATTAATTTTTTTCCTTGAAGTTGCCCAGGTTATAAACACATCAAATACTAAGAAAGTCTACATATGTAACCTTTGTCTAAATCTTTGGTGCATACTGAAGCAGGGCTAAAATGGATTTGTGCTAAGTATATATATTTTTACATAGATAAGCTAAATACATCGTGGTGGGGTATTGATCATTTTTTCAAGGGGTATATGTATAAAATTTAGGTGTTTCTCAAATAATGTGGAGTTCAAAGAAGTATTCCAAGCCTTGAAGTGATCTGTGGTATTCCTGTTCTAATTATGCAATATTTCCTGTTCACAGTTATGGTACGCATCAGCCAAGACACTTTCAGAGAGGGCTACATGGGTGCTGGCCATGGTGAAAGTTGTGTCAGAGTATTTCTAAGCAAATATATTAATCTCCAAAATTATTTAAGATGGGGCATTCAAGTCTTTGGAAAACATGTTGATAAGCACTCCTATGGTGCTTTTAGGAAATGGGATATCAATTGCATGACAAGTTGTTTATGTTCAAATCATTGGCCAAATTCCTGCTCAAATCACTAAAGCAGCCAGTTTGTGGGCGTTGGAGATATCAAACAATCAATTCAGTGGAACTATTCCCTCTGGCATTGGACAACTGTGGAATCTCAGCAACTTTCTAGCCAATCACAACAATATATCAGGGACTATTCCAGTGGAACTCACTAGTTTATCCTCACTATCAAGGCTTTCTCTTGATCACAATATGTTGTATGGGGAGCTTCTTGAGACAATAATATCATGGAAAGGTCTTTCTCAGCTTAACCTTGCCAACAACCGCATCACCAGATCAATTCCTGCATCGCTTGGGCTGCTGCCTATTCTTAATAGCCTTGACCTCTCAAACAATTTGCTTTCAGGGAAAATACCTCCTGAGTTAGAAAATCTCAAGTTGAGTTTTCTGAATGTGTCTGACAACATTTTGTCTAGCTCTGTTCCTTTTGGTTACAATAATCTGGCCTATGATAAAAAATTTCTTGACAATACATGCCTTTGTGGAGGCGGGCCATTAATCCTACCTTCATGTTTCCAGCAGAAAGGAAGATCTGAAAGCCATCTATATAGGGTATTAATTTCAGTTATTGCTGTGATAGTAGTACTTTGCTTGATTGGTATAGGTTTCTTGTATAAGACATACAAGAATTTTGTTCGGGTTAAATCAAGTACAGAGTCATGGAATCTCACAGCCTTTCACAGGGTAGAATTTGATGAGTCATACATTCTGAAGAGATTGACAGAAGATAATGTTATTGGAAGTGGAGGTGCAGGAAAAGTGTACAAGGAAACACTGGGAAATGATAATATTGTTGCTGTGAAACAAATCTGGAACAACAGGAAACTGCAGTCTGCCCAAGACAAGGGATTTCAAGTAGACGTGGAGACTCTAGTTAAGATTAGGCATGCCAACATTGTCAAGCTGCTCTGTTGCATATCTAGTTCATATTCTAATATGTTAGTGTATGACTACATGCCAAATGGGAGCCTGTATGAACAACTTCATATTTCTCAAGGGGAAATGTTGGATTGGCCTACTCGTTATAAGATTGCTTTTGGTGCTGCTAAGGGAATGTCCTACCTGCATCATCGTTGTTCTCCTCCAATGATACATAGGGATGTTAAATCATATAATATATTGCTGGATTCTGAATTGGAGACCCATATTGCCGATTTTGGTTTAGCTAGAATTGTAGAGAAGTTGGGTCAAATGAATGTAATGTTAGGGTTGCTGGAACATATGGATATATTGCCCCAGGTAATAATTTACAGCCTAATTGTTAATGCATGTGAATATATGTGTGTATATATATGCCTCAGCCAACAGAAAATAAACAATTTTATATGAACTGATTCAATTGGTGGACATGTGTGCAGAGTATGCGTACACCCACAATGTGAATGAGAAAAGTGACATATGCAGCTTTGGTGTGGTCCTGCTGGAGCTCATGACTGGCAAGAAGCCCAATGATGTAGAATTTGGAGATTACTTAGACATTGTTAGGTGGGTTCGGAATCAGATTCACATCGATATCGATAATGTCCTGGATGCACAAGTAGAAAACTCATATAAAGAAGAAATGATGTTGGTGTTAAGGGTGGCTCTGTTATGCACTAGCACTTTGCCTATCAACAGGCCTTCCATGAGGGAAGTTGTGGAAATGCGGCTTTCCTGCAGCACAGTTGAACGAATTAGAAAGGCAGCAACCACCACTTTGTCTCCCCATCTCAAGAGGAATCCCAGTGCTTTCAGATATGCTTCCCCTTCTATATGCACTAGCACATGTCCATTTAATGACAATAAATGTGGCATAGACTTGTGACCTTTACCTTAATTTATAGCCTACATTAAAAGAATTGTTCAGTGATGCTCTTTACCTTCCTGAACTGCAGGAGAATTTGATTCATAGAGAAGTACTATATCTCTATATTATATTGGCTTTATCAGTTTGTTCCAAACAGGAGATACATCTATCCCTGTGGAAACATTTCACCAATCCCTTGAAAAGAAGCAGTTGTCATCCCCCAAATCACCAAGAGAAAAGTTGCAGACAAATAATAAACATGTTGGGTATTCAGCAAAGACATCAGTAGAACCACCAGCTAGATTTGGTAACAAGCCATAACACAGCTAGAATCTCACTCTCTCGATAGCAGCACGCATATGAGCTGTTGTTCTGTAGCATAGCCTTCAAAACAAGAATCAAGTTGAGTTTAACATTCCCTTTAGTGTATATAATAGGGAATTTTTGCAGCACAACTTTGAAACATCATATGCAGGGTAGCCTGTTTTGAGATTGTTCTATCAAAGAGATGATGACAAAGGAATAGATGTAGAACAATGTGGTACATCATGGATGAATGATTGACAGTAACTTCGCTAAATCTCTTCTATAATTTAAGGGTAGTCATGAGGCTTTGCTGTCTGGTTATTGTATTGAGAATTGTAGTGTATTTTAACCTTTAATTAGGCATCTGTAGATGAAGAATTGTAACCACAAAAAGTAGTAGCTATCAAAGGAGGATATACACACAGCCTACCAGCGTGTGAAGATACCTCCAAGAATTGTATGAAGTAGAATAACGTTGAGTAATTTTCATTTTGGCACTAAAGATTGTGTCTATATGGCATGTTTTATTAAATGCTTCATCTTTAATGCAAGTCAGATATTAAATTGGATTCAATTAGTGTATTACTGTTAAATTCTACACAGACTTCCTACGAGAAAACACTTAACTTTAACCCTTATGCACTTTATTTTTGGCCATCTATCTAATAATTAGTTATGTTCTCTTACCACCAGTTATGTTCTCTTTAAGGCAATCAAAAAATAATTTACAACCCACTGATTAGTTAATTCACGCACAACTTAACCAAAATAGGTTTCCTTGTTGTGCAAGTGTTTATTACTGTTGTGAATTGTGTGTGGCAGTGAACTGGGATTGAGTTTAATACACAGTTCAATGCTTAGATTTTTTTATAATCCAGAGCCAGTTCATCGCTTTATCTTGTCCATTCTGGCCACATTTTATGATTGAAAGTAAGATTAGGTCAAGGTTCATCCAGGGTGAAAACTGTTTCAGTCATAATTGACTTCATCACATTCACGAACAACTTGCCAGTAATTGATATCTGGCCAGATTTGTCATGCCTATAGAACAAGATGGTTCTTTGGGTTATATTTTATTTGGACATATAAGTTATAACTACCAGATTTGAAAATATGCATATACTGAAAATGTATCTCTCCTTGTACAAATTTAAAACAAGACATCATTTGTACAACAATACTAGGAGAGCATTGGCAAGTTCTAGAGTGGACCTCCTCTCTAATCAATGGAGCTATCAGGTAAATACAGGGTGCCACTGCTACTACTTGTGGGATTTTGCTACAAACAAATTCATGGCATGGCATGGGCATGACATGGGGAATTCCGAATGGAGTTTTTCTAATGGTTCTCTTCTTGTTGATGGTTATAATTTTAACAGATTCAGCAGGGTAGCTGCAACTGGCACATATTCCTTTCAATATCCAGATTTTGAAGGCATGAGAAGGAATAATATTTTGAAGAAGTGAGAAGCATTTCACCTTATTATAGTTACCATGCTAGGTCTTCCTTTAAGAGATTCTCAGCATCAAATCATTTCCATGAATATGGTTGTGTAAGAGTCGTGATGGTGTTGTAATGTAAATTATGTTTCCATAGTTGAACATCTGAAGTATTTTGCGATATTGTTATTGTACCATGGCACCTAGATCAGATCCAATGTTTATCAATACTTTTTTAATAGCATGTTTTCTTTTCTTCCCGTTGTTGTTCATTTCTCCTCAAACTCCTCTCCAACCTCAGTATCAGTGCTAGTAGTAGCATGAGCAACAACACTACGCTTAGCAGAACTAGAAGAACGTGTTTTCCAAACTGCACGAGAACTACTTCCCTCACAAGTCACCATGTGCCATGCTTGGTCTCGGTGGTTCTCTTCCTTCTACTCTTGGTTCAACTACCATATCTTCATTGGAACCAACACCCCGAACTCCACTAGACAACGATTCACCATTTTGTAGTAGTGATTCGCCATTTGTACTGGTGATTCGCCATGATTTTACAAGATAATATAATATCATGAGAAATTCGCCAAAAAATTATATATACATATTATATGATTAATAAAATCGCCTTCCATTTTTCCTATGTATCATGGGGATTCACCCATTTATTATATATATAAGTTTAGGGGGGTTCTTAAAATTTTCCCTGATGCTCATGGCTGCTCTCTTGCTGTTCAATCTTTTCTTTTCCCTTTCCTTTAATGATTTTCTTTCCTCTGGTTTTCTTGGGCAACTCTACATTGCTTTGCTTTGGAAATTTGCCTCTACTCCTTAGTGCTTGTTGGCCAGATAAGTCATTCTTGTGGACAAGACAGACCTCCCAAGTATCCTACGAAAATCTAGCAACAAACAGACAAAAAAAGCTATATTTCTCTAGATATATTGTGATTTATAATTAAATGCTATAAAGGTTTAACAATCTTACCTTTGATCCAATGCTTGTTTATAGTAGTAGTCCTTCAGTCGCCCGAAAGAGTTATTTTTGTAGATCTACAATCACAAACAGAAAAACATAAAATAACACCTGCATAGCATATATTCATAAATCATATCCATTATGGTGATCAAGGAATCCATAAAATAAACAATCAATTGATAGCTTATTGAGAAAAACAAATTTATTTGTATTAACTTGAATAAGGAAGAGCCTTACAACCATGTCCACCTTTATGTTGTACAGGTCCTCCTGGGGTCCGGAGCAGGCATTTCCTTTACTCAGATCAGCCTTGCACTCTTCCAACTGAGATACATACAGGTATGTAATCCTTCCCACATGAAATCTCAGCTAAAAGGGTCTAAGTTTCAACAACAATTCGCCTCGAACAATACTAAAAACTTCAACTCATCAATTGGTATTAACCCCATTGAGGCTGCCCTATGCCTCTTTTTATAGTGGAGAAGAGGAGGTTACAACTCCATACAAGAAGGGATAAAATCCTCATTCAAAGGGATTAGTTCCTTACATAAAGGGGTGAGCTCCTTATTGGATGGGATGCATGAACATGAAAGAAGCATATTTTTCACCGCAAGAATGTTTCTAGAAGCTTCTAAAAATGACTTTAACTAAGCTTCTAGATTTTACTTGCACCTTTTTAATCTTTTACAGGGGTCCACACTTTTAACAAGCAGAAAGTGCGCTTGGATACATAGGATTTATAGCCAAAAAGTGCGGGACCGTAGGCAAAACTAGGAGAAAGTGCGGTACCAGAGTTTTAAGGCTTTTATGAGCTTTTCTCTTAGTTTCAAGGCTTGAATTTGGTAACTTTGATATTGTAGGCTTTCAAGGGAGTTCTAAAATGTCATGGTGACAAATTTTAGTGTAGCAAATTGCCCCCTAAAGTGTGAATTCTGAGAATATTCAAAGAGTGATGTGCTTTATCATTTCAAGGATTAGCCTGTGGACACCCCAGTCAAAACCCTGTAAAAAAATTCAACGCAACACACACACACACACACACATATATATATATCATTGCTGAGGTAGGAATTCCCATACTCAGATCAAAAACTAACTAAACTTGTTTTGATACAGAAATTATTTTAGTATTACATCAATAATGTAGACACAGCATGGACGCAACCATCTGTAATGAATCGTCTACTGCATAATGAATAATAAAACTCCTCATAGCCTAGATGGTGGAAACTAAATCTAGGGTCTTTATTTCTGCTTCCTGAACTAGTACGATTCTATCCATGCGATTAAATGTGTTGAAGTCGAACATGGTAGAAACCATTTGATTACCAGTCAATGATGTGAATTGTTAACAAGTGCGAGAGAAACCACCAATAATTACAATGGATCTCAAAGTAATCAGTACAATCCATGAAATGCGAATATGTGATCTGAAGTCAAACATTTCACGGAATCGTTCGATCGAAGGCTAATGATGTAACCTATCGTCGAAGGCGAGAAACCTGCCATTAAGGCATGCAGATTCCAAGGTACTGACGAATTCTAGATCAACTTCCTAGATGACGAGCTGTCGTCGATAGAAGGTGATCCGTCGTAAGAAAGCTCAGACACGAAACCATAGATCAAGTTTTGAAGAAATTTTTGCAAGGACTGACTCAGGGATGGTCAACGTGAATGGAGACAAGTGTTTGCAGATGAATGGTTTATTTGACTGACCTCTTGAACACATAACGACACTGCAGTTGGTTTGGTGACAGTTGCCCTAAGCTAATACCCATAAATCGGCTGAAGACTTTCAATGTGGTTTGATTAACTGATAGGCAAAGGATTTCCCAAACCAGGTGGAAGTGCGACAAAAAGTGTCGTGTTCAAGAGTGGTGTAATGCTTTTACAAATCAAAGTGTAACAAGAAAATCTATTTTTCTCTCTTTTCTCCACCATTTCTATCAAGTACCTCTTTATTTTTGACAAGCTTGAGGAGGATAACATTTTCTTGTTTATAAGCTCATCCTTCGGATGAGTCCAACTTAGTTTAAAATAGAACCCTAAGAAGGAGTGGTCCGTTCCTGTTTGTAATTGACAGGTCCTTTACTGTTAAATTTTAATGAGTCCAGTATAGGAGAAACTCGGTGTTTTTCATTTTTAGGGAGTTAGAAGAAAAACTTAAGGAAACTCCATGGGTGTTCTTTTTCGTAAATTTAGTCTCTCAGGCCTGAAAAAGGATAAAATAATGCAGGAGAGAACTCTATTGACCATGATTAGTCAACATATACCTTTTTCATAAATAGTCCATTTCAGTCCGGAAAAGGGGTAAACTTATACTGAAGGGACGACCGTTCATTTACTTTAACGAGTTCGAATAGTCAAGTACTCGGCAATATTTTCATTTTTAGAGAGTCCGAAAAGGGCTTAAAAGAGGACTCCATGGTTTCGCTTTTTCGTAAAATTTAAAGAGCCCAAAAAAGTGATAAAAATTTACTCTTCGTAAAAAATGACCATTTTGCCTGAAAAATCCGTTATTCTGCACAAAAAATTGAAAAATTAAACATACCTGTTTCAATAATAAAAATATTTTGAAAAACTGATTTTTAAAGTGAAAAATAAACAAATTTAAAATTCATCTATTCGAAAAAACTTATAAAAAGGAGTTTTCCAAGTTCATTTTTACCGTTTGAAATTGGAGTGAAGTTTTTAGAGCTCTAGGCAAAAAATGCTTCAGAGAAGATTCTGAGCAAACCGACCGTCGGATTCAAAAACTGTCTATTTCAGGTAATCCATAGTCTCCTTATCTTGCATTTCATCCGTTCAATTTTTTAATTTTTGGTCAAAATTTCATTTTTGGGAGGAAAATATGCCAAAATATTCGCCCTCGGGGGTCCGCACCTAATGCATTAGGTACCTGCGGACCCCGACATTTTTCTTGGCCCCGCACTTTTAACACAAGGCCCGTGCATATCTACGCACTATCCCAGAGCATAAAGTGCGGAGGCGTCGTGGAAAATTTAAAAACATATTTTCTTCCTAAATCACCCAAATTTTTCTTGAAAATAATTCTAATTCTTCATTTTACTTGTTGTAGGACATCTGCAATGCTCATTTGGCTAGAACGGGAGCATGAAGAGGTAGATGAAGCAGCGATAAATCATCAACCTACTTTGCAAGCTTTAAGAGCATGTGGGCTTTACAAATTTTGGGCTATTAGTGGCATGAGAGCTCAAGTGGATATTCTTACTTGGCTGGTAAGTAAATGGGATGTCCAGGACCAGTGTTTTGTGATTGGAGGTCACCGGCTCGAGATTGAGTTGGAAGAAATCTATTTTTTGACTGGTTTGTCTAGGAGAGGCAAACCATTATCTCTATTTGGGGCTAGGCTAGGTGGCCAGTCTGTCGCCAACCTATAATTAGAGTTTTTCAACGATGAGGCCAATCCCCGGGACAAATGGAATGACATAAAAATTATCATCCGTCCAGAGCTAAAAGTGATCGATTTTACCGTTGTCAAGTTGTGTGGAAGTGCAGCTTTGCATGTAGCCACTGGTTCTTAGATGCACATAGCAGTAGATTGCTTTTGAGGCACCATATACAATTGGTGCGAGGCAGTGTTGGCAAATATGAAAGGCCAACTTACCAGAGAAAAGAATGGGAAGCTAAACAACTTTAGATATGGGTCCATTGTAGTCACTTTTTCTCTAGAGAGGATCCCCATGCTAGCTCCGCAGCACATTCCTGTCGATGCTAGTCGACCTCGATAGCCTAGGATGGTTTGTTGGGTTTCTTTGATGGCCCGCCACAGTGACGGTGGGGAGATTGTGAGATTTCCCTCTACATATTTTCATTGGTTGGAATGCCAAATTTTTGTTATAGAGTATTTTCCTTATGCTGGCATGGAATTTCGTGGCGACCGGGAGATACCCCTTCCTCTAGGAGCTCAGTGGGACGAGTCAGGTAAAACATCTTTTTTGACATGTTCTAATTTCTAATTTTTATTTTGTTTTTTAAGTCGTCCAAAACTGATAACAAAAATTTTCAAATGCAGATGTGGGTCCAACTCGACCAACCATTATTTGCCCCTTTGACCGGAGGCAAAGGGATGTAGCAGCAGCAACACCACCCCCATAGGATCAGACTACAAAGATCCTAACTGACTTAGAGCACCATTTGGAGTGGCTCACTATAGATATTCCTGAGACTACTATAGATGATATCGCGCTCTGTCTATAGAGATATGTCATAGGTGTTCCTGTTCCGTTCAGGAGGTTTTTGACTAGGGTGGCATGAGTAGTGGTGTATTATCGTGATCATCACCATGAATAGTGGCTGATTGACTTGTAGAATCATTTTTGTATCACTTTTTTCCGATCATAAGGCGTTTTGAGCCTATGATCGAAGACATATATTTTTTGAACACTACATTTATAATATGATATACTATTATTTCAGTTTACTTGTTCAATCATATTATGAAATGTTGATTTGTTACTTTGTTATCGCAAATGTCTACTTATAACACTAGAAGCAATCGCATCTGCTAATGTATTTAAATCCCTTGAAATGTGTTGATAGTCAATATAATCGAAGTCTCATTCCAAGAGATGAACCCTTAAAAATAATCTTAATAATACTGGATTTCTAATGGCATATACTTGGTTTAACTGTAATACAACGAGTTCAGAATCTAAGTTAACGATCAAAATCCGAATTCCAAATGAAATGGATTCCGATAATAATTCAATAACTGCACTATATTTGACAATATTGTTCGTTGTTTGACCGAGACTTACCCCATGCATCGATACTAACTCGTTAGTGGCTGAGTAAATAACCCAAGCTGCGGAAGAAATGTTTCGTGTACTACGACAAGCGCAATCAGCAAAACCAATATACGTTTGAAAGGATGTCGACATCTGCGATATCAAAGGTATCCAAATAAGCAGAAATAATAGTAAGAGCACACTTACGCTAGGCACAGGTTTCTAATCTATAGCACACCAGCTAAAAAGTAACTAATATACAGAGAAGATCTCCATACGAAGTCAAGCGTAATATCTCTTCAGATAAACTCCATTTCTGGGTTTACCCAAAGACACCCCATCAAAATCAATCAATTCATAGGCCCCTTTTGCAAGTTGTCGCTTTATAATGTAAGGACCATGTCACATGGGTTCAAATTTCCCAGCCCCTAGTTTATCGTTGGCTTGATCATAAATCAAAACTAGGTCTCCTTCTGAAAAATTACGAGGAGTAACACTTCTATCATACTGAGCTTTCATTCTTTGCGCATGAGCCTCGGTAGTTAATGCAGTGGTGCGTCGATTCTCATCTAATTGAGCCAAGTATAAAAAATGTTTCTCATCTTCAGAAGTATCTGGTAATAACTCTATGGCTAGTTGGAGTGACGGTATCTCGCATTCAATGGGTAATACCACTTCTAAATCGTAAACCAGTTGAAAAGGGGTAAAACCTGTCGATGTTTTTGCTGAGGTTAGATATGCCCAAAGCACTGAAAAGAGCATGGTATGCCAATTCAACTTATGAATTCCAATGATTCGTTTGATCATGGTGACTAAAACTTTATTAATCGCTTCAACTAAACCATTAGCCTATGGATAATATGGTGTAGAACTGTCATGGCATAGGCTAAGCTAGTATGTTAACTCGGTCATCATGATATTTTGAAAATGGCTCTCGTGATTAGTAATTATCGCTTGGGGTACACTGAAACAAGCAATCACATGATTGAATACGAAAGTAGCTGCAGTTTTTCCATTTTCCGCAAATGTAGGCATCGCCTCCGCCCATTTGGTAAAATAGTCTACTGCTAGAATAATGTACCCATGCCCCTCGTCCAAGTGAGGGTTACATGTAATGAAATCGATGCCCCATTTTGCAAAAGGACCAACGGAAATTATGGGGTGAAGAGGAGCAGGTGGTGCACGCATTTTTCGATCAAAGACTTGACAATTATGACATTTTCGGACCACGTAAATACAATATTTGAACATAGACAACCAGAAATATCCTACGCACAATATCTTTTGGGTTGTGGCATACCCAGACATATGACTGCCACATGCTCCAGAGTGACAGTCATTTAAAACCTTCTCGGCTTCGTCATGAGTTAGACAACGTCGAAAAACTGAGTCCACACCTCGACGGTAAATTGTGTCACCAACAATGTGATATTGTTGAGACTGGAACGGAATTTCTCGTCGTTGTGACCATAAAAGCTTAGGTCGAAAATATTGGGTTTGAAGATATACAATAATATCCCCATACCATGGATCAATGGTACTAATAAGAAACAATGATTCATCCGCGATTGATTGTTCTGCCACAGTTTCTGTATCAGTACGTGGGAAATCACACATAAGTTCAGAAAATATCAATGATTTCTTGGATTTGGAATTTTCAAACTCCAAATCAAACTCTTGCAGGATAACAATCCATTTGGAGTATTTGCCCCCTAGCAATTATCTAGTCAAGATGTACATCATAGGGTTGCAATTGTTTGGTCAATATTGTTGAGAAGGTTATAATCCAGAGGGGCATCAACCACTTCCACATCTAGATTAACCACTTTGCCTTCGACCTCTATTGGTAGATCTTGTAAAATACCATATGGCTGAAAACCTCTTCCATCAAATGCTTTGAGAATATTTGGTGATTGGTTGATTGTTGGAGAACCAAGTGATTTCCAACATTTTATCGACATTATACACGTAGAAGCCCTTTCATCAACAACAATATGAAAGATACGCTTGTTCCAAACTATTACCGGAATATGAAAAGCCATCTGATGAGGTAGGCGCGGTGTAAAATTTTCTAAATCGAAGATTATGAGGTTTTAATCCAGGAGATCTACAGCTCCTAAGGCTGACAAAAGTAATTTTCTTTGGGAAGGGCATGATTGTAATACTTCCAAAGCTGACATTGCTGAAGGGGAAATTGCCAAATCTTCAACAATATTGTAATTATGAGCAGCTCTCACATGTGGATTAAAAGCTAATTTACGAAGTACACCTTTTGCAGGCGGTTTAATCACTAAGTCAGGATTTTTTTTCTCGATATTTAATGGATCAGAAACTGAGCGAGATGTAGTCGATGCAGAATTGGATGTTTCTGCTTCTTTACCAGTGTTTTTACTACCGTAATCTTGTGATCGCGTCGCAACCATTAAAATATCCTCAACAGGATTGGAGGAAGATCCAACCATGTTACTATCTTGAGTGGGAAAGGGATCCTTCAAGACAGAAGGTATAGGCGAACCCTTAATGAATTTTGATACCTCGGCTCTATGCGGGCACTCTTTTGTAAAATGATCCTGGTCACAAATGAGACAAGGATATCAAGGTTTATGTTTTTCATCATTTGGTTCAGTTGTATCAGTTTTCTCTTTTGAATATTTCTTCTTTTTATTCTTACCCTTCTTCTTACCACTGGTTTTAGATTTAGCCGTAGATGTCTCTACAACATGGATATCGGCAAAAGTTTCTAGGGAAGAATCTCCTTAGGGTGAATCGGGTAAAGTGATAATAGGAGAAGTAGTTTTGGAAGAATTCTTCTTACTTTTACTAGTACTAACAGAACCAATTACACCATCAGTGACATGAAAGCCAGAAGGAGTTGCAATTATCTGACCAGGTCTTGGTAGATCGGGGATTTTATCGTACAAAGTACCTGACTGAGTATAGACAAGGTCAATGTACTGAGCCTGAGCAATAAATTGCTCTTCCGTAATAATGCCTCCTTTGGCCACATCTTCAGTAATTTTGGGCAATAATGATTTAATAAATCATTTAGCCAAAATTTGATTAGGAATAAAGACTTTCACTAAATTCCTTCTACGTCGCCATTCATGAATGTGATTAGATATGTATGTAGATGTAGACTAATTTAATGAAGTTAGTAATTCTGTGCCATTGTCTTATCTGACAGGAAACTGAAAATGGGTTAAGAAAGTTGTAGCAAATGCGTTAAAATTATTAAAAGAGCCACGTGGTAATTCAATGTACCATTTGGCAGCTGGACCAATGAGAGTTCTCTGAAAAAGACATAATCGAATAGAATCATCGACTAGCAAATTGGATGCGCACAAGAGGTGATAAGTCATAACGTGATTAGATGGGTCCTCTCCTTACTTACCTTCGAATTTTGGAATATCATTGGGCAACTTGTTAGGCATCAGCGACTAATATGGAAGATAAAAAATGGGATTGTTCGTAAGGCGCGACA
The DNA here is from genome assembly GCA_034641835.2 of Pinus albicaulis. Lineage (NCBI taxonomy): Eukaryota > Viridiplantae > Streptophyta > Pinopsida > Pinales > Pinaceae > Pinus > Pinus albicaulis. Next base: position 848,449,728 of record CM076581.1, read on the forward strand.
GATCCGGTAAATCTAAAGTTGCTATAAATGGTAACCGATGGCTAGGGTCTTAATAACCTTGAGTGATCAAACCAGTTCCAGGAGGAGGATAGCCAGGTGTTGGGCCGTGAATACGACCACTTTTTAACACTTATTTCATCCATTTTTACTCTTCTTTATCATATCATTTATTATAATTTATTATATAAATCCATTTTATAATGATTTTTGCTCTTATGGATGAATATTATTTCTTCTCCTTTATTTTTAATAAATTGATGATTATTATGCATAATTTTATCAATGATGGTTTATTAATATATTTTGTAATATCACTCACCATTTTAGCCTCCAAGATATTTTCCAGATTGAAGATTTGATCTCCAAATCATCATCAAATATTCCAACTCAGAAATTCGCTGGAATAAGAAGTGACAGTTTTGCGGTTGAGATTCTGGGAAAATGAAGAAGAATATGGAAAATCCGGAACATGGGTTTTGTCCAGAACGGGCCCAATTAACTTTTTTAAAGAACATTTTGCCCAAATTCGGCCTGTATTGAGAGAAACGCAGGGTTCTTTGAGCATGATTTTCTTAGATTTGTTGTTGTGGCCGTCCTCCAAATCTCAGCTGCAAAGCCAAATTCACCTTGCTCTTGTTAAAATATTATTGAAAATGTATTTTCTGGTTGATCAAGTTGTTGGAAGCAATCCAATATTGTTATGGGAGATTATATTTTCTATTTAATTTCTCCTCCTTCTGATTATAAAAGGAGAGCATGTATTGTGTATTGGAGGAGGATGGAGAACAATGGATGATTATTGAATTCCCTTTGTAACATTGTAATTCATTGGCTCTTGTAAGCAAAGAGCAATTGATGTAAAATCTATTCAAGTTTTATTAATACAAAGAGGCGTTATCATTCTATTTCTCAAGCTCTGCAGTAGCCCAGCGGCGCTTTCACCGGCGGTTGAGGGCCCGGCCTTGGTGGAGCGAGCCGCTGTTTGTATTTCTATTTCTTTATTTTCTGTTGTGTGAAGTGTGTTTACTGCTTATTTCGATTACAGAGTTAATTGATTAATTTGAATACAGATCCATTAACGAATTACATTGCTATCTACTTTGTTGTTCATTTATTCTGCTATCATTACGAAAGCCTTGTTGTTCTGTATTCGACTCTAAGTTATTATTCTTTGTGATTGATTGATTTGCAGTATTGGCCGGCGATAGATTAAAGTATTGAGATTAGTGAAGTTCGCAATTGTTGTTAAAATCATATTGTTGTTCCATTTCTAGTTACTACTTATTTCTGATTCATAGCTTTAGCAGTTTGGTTACAGTTGCTGTGTATGCGTAGGAGTTACAAGTCACTGTTCCTTTTTAAGTCTTTACAGTTCCTTTCAGTTACTTTCATCAGCATGAAGATTGAGTTTGCTTTCATTTCGATTGTTTTAAGATCACCAACTGTAGAGGATAGAGGTTATTTCTCCCAAGTCCTCAGAATTGGTTATCTTGCATCGATTTCTAAGGGAAAGAGTTATTGCTACTGCATCCCTGATCGATGTTTTGCAGATTGGTTTAATTAAAGTTTCAGAGGATTTGAGTTTATGCTGTTGTAGTTAAATTTTTTTTCAAGCATCCATTTACTCTTGTATTTTGAACACTGTACCACATATTGCAAGGCAGAACACCAAATAACATACTAGGTGTCCGACGTGATGGATTCAGGGTTGTATGGGGTTGTTCCTAGATGCGGTGGAGGATAAAAGTCACACTGACCGTGCCCTTCAAAGTGCGTCAACCAAGTCTCCAACTTTTCTACTTTCTCAGTGTGTTTAATTTGGCCTCGCAAAACCACTACTAGTCTCTCCCAGACTTGGAAATGTAAATATTGCATTCGGTACAATGTTTCCATCTTCTCTGCATGCTCCTCATGAAAGAATATCTCAATTGTGTCCACTCTTTCCATTAGGTTGTTGATAAGTGCATGACAATTCTCTAGGCAACAATGTTGGATAATCTGCCCCTCATTTACCTCAGATCAATAAAACCCACGATTCCCCTTGCCACCACAACCTGCTCTGCCCCGACGACTCTGCTTATGAACCCTCAAAGCCCAAACTTTGTTACCCCCCCGCTTAACTCCTCCACGACCCCCATGCACACCCACACTAGTGAGCCGCACATGCCTCGCAGTGTTTCCACCCCAACGTGGAGCAACCATGATTATTTCTAAGTCTGACACCCCATTAGGGCCATGGACGATAGGGGAGTGAGAACACCCACACCACACCAGGGGCTTCATAATTCGCCAAGGTTGAGGAACCCCATTGTGTGTAGAGTACTCAAGATACCAGAACCCCTACCATAGAAAGCAAACACCGCAAGAAAAGGAGCCAAATGTTGTCACCCACCACCACAGGGAAGCACAGAGAAACCTCCCACTACTAGATAAAGACCGCCACCACCAGGAAAATCAAATACCATCACCCACCAAACCAACAGAGGAAATTGAAAAAAAAATGATGACAAGGTAGTCGACGCTTGAGCGTAAATTACCCCAAGGCAGTGACCAGTGACCACACACCAATCCACCAAACACCGTCGCACCCACATCGAAGGGCATGAAGTTTGGAAAAGAAACTAGTTTTCCACCACCACCCTCGAGGTTTCTCGGACCGCAGATTATAGCTTCCTCTCTTAGCACGAAAAAACAGGCTCATCGAAAGCCAAGAAAAATTGAAACGAGTGTGCTCACTTCCCTTCAACTTCCTATCCTCAACCCAGATGCAGACAATGGCTAAGAAACTGAGCAACAGGGACCAGTTGAACACATCGCACTAGAAAATTCCCACGAAAAGCACACACAAGCCACTCCCTTTGTAAAACTTCATGCAACGTTTACGCTTCCTCTCCGAAGGCAGCCATCAGGGCCAACACCAAACCAAAGTGAGGAGTCTTATAATGCCAGGCTCCCTCATCTTCTGTCGCCTTATCCTTTCACCACCTCCAAACTCCAATACCCAGTTATTTTTCACATGAATTTCCAATGTGAAGCCAGTAACTCTCCCGCTGCATGCATTATGGTGAATGAACTAGGAGTACCGTCCCTCACCCTTGCCCCACTTATATTTAGTTATGTGAGACACCTTCCACGTGTTTCTCAAACCTCACCACATTTGATATCAATTTGGAGAATTTTGACAATGCAATGAATACCGAAACTTGTTAGATGATTGGCACTAAGTTTGATTATTTTTTAAGATTCAACAGTAGATCCTGGAAATAGCAGTAAAATATCCACAATTATTAGCTAATTTTATACTGTACGAGAGATATTTCATAGGGAATAGGCCTAGTGATTTATGTTTCAATGGAATGATAACAACATTTTTTTGGGTAATAATGGAATTTAATTCGATTTCAAATCATAGTGTGAGAGCGGATTTGATGTGAGAGAAATTCTTCTGTTTGCTGCTCTGTAGACCTGTCCGAAGTCTTGGAGGAAGTGGAGGACGTCATTTTGGGAGGAAAACTGATACCAATTTTTTTCAAGAGACAATGAAGTGTCGTTCTAATGTGACTGGCATAGGTGTTAGATTCAACCACATGATGTTCAACACGAGTGCGAGTCAACTCTAGGTCTCAAAGATGCATTGCGAGCAAATTTTGTACAACCCAGAGCATGTCACCAATTCTTCATCTCTCAACTACTTCTAGGATAACTACATTACGCCTGATATGCTGACGGATGTTGTGGTCAAAGAGAATCATGTGGTCATTGCACTATGGAGAGGTGAGAGGGTGACCTCTACCCTTGCCATCGTGTTGAACATGGCCTCGTTCCCTCACCATGACAGTGTGCTGGAGAACAAAGATGTTGGGGATGTGGCCTTAGATAACAACAGTAATGGAAGCATGGTAAAGCCGAATTCCCTGAGCTTCAGAGGTCGCAAGTTGGAATGCAGGATATGTTGGTCAAGCAAAGGAGTTAACATGGTGGCGAGCATTAAGTTACGTGTGAGACCGGACATGAGAATTAACATTAAGAGGGTGCAGATGCAGAGGGCTCGATTTCTCTTTTGGACATTTAAGTTATTCACATGTTGATAAGGAGGTGGAGTCATGTCGCATAGCCATCAGTCGTTCATGGTGGTCATGTCAGCATTAAATTGCTTACTTAATTATAAGATGCAGTTGGAAAGTGAGCACCTCAATCTAGGTGGAAATTTCACAATTTAATTGTTGATTTTTTTTAATACTTATAAATTTATACATACATTAAAAAAAAAGAGATTCAACAATTTTTAAATATATTTTACTAAATAAAAATCAATAAAATATTATTTAAAAAATAAATAAATAATATATATACATTAAAAAATTATTCAAAAATTTATAAATATAATTCACTAAATAAAAATCAATAAAATATTATTTAAAAAATAAATAAACAATATATATACATTAAAAATGATTCAACAATTTCTAAATATAATTCACTAAATAAAAATAAATAATATATATACATTAACAAAAAATTCAACAATTTCTAAATATAATTCATAAATAAAAACCAATAAAATACTATTTAAAAAATAAATAAATCAAGGGTTCTTTGTCCATTTGGGCGGTAGTCATTTCTTTGTCCATTTCTTTTCTTCGAATACTCCATCACATGAGATTGAGCGGGAGTAATTTTTTATTGTGAAAATTTCAAATACGTATCAGTATCAAACAAAGGGTTGGGCGGGAGTCATTTTTCATGGTGAAATTCTCAAATAGGTAAATGAAGGGTTTAGTGTTTTACATTGTGTGGTTTGCTTCATCGAGCTTGCACTGCAATATTACCTGCGGCAATGGATTCTACATATCAGATGGAGTTTTGGGGGGTGGAGGTAAAACCTAGAGAGGTTCACATCTTGGTGACGGTATGGTAAATATCTCCCCTTACCGCAAGCAGCCCTGGGTCAGATTCAAAATGAAAAAGAAAGTGAGGGAGTTCTCCTCAATTTTCCTGTTGATAACAACTTGCATACGGGAACTGCGACCAGTTGAAGCTTTCAGACAGTTGCACCACACGAAGCGTCACAGAGGTATATTTTGTATCCATTTTTCAAAGCTTTGAAACTTGTGTTTTTGCCATTAAGAATTTAATTTTCCAGATGGGACCAACATCTCCTGTTTTGCAACTAAATCTAGTTGTATGACTCTCCTCTGTATATTCTCAACATCCTTGCAAGGGATTTCTTTTTCTTTCTTTCCCAAAGACCTTAGATGATAAAATCATTGGAGGGGGCTGGGTCACATGAATCTAAGCTCTAATGGCTTCTTCCAGGGAGCATCATGCTCCCACAACAATAAATTAGAAAACAAAAAAACACAGATTTCGTTTTCATAATGCCGTGAAACCCCTAAATCCAAACTGCCTGTCCTATAAATATTTATTGTTAGTATTTTTTTAACTCCTGTATTTAGTCTACAATTCTGATGGAAATGCATCAAAGTAGTGGCCTAAAATGTATTATCAATATGGAAATAATACAGTACCATGTGGTCTATGGACCTTACCCTTGTGAATACCGAGCTTACCAAGTCTCTTCTGGCACCATTATAGATTATCTGTAATGATCCTGGACATCCTCAATACATGGGATACTAATTTGATGTCCAAAAGGGCCATCAAGATCTCTATCCTTTTCTCTCTGCCCACAAGATCGAGCCTCTTTATCAAGCATCTCCCTTTACTTTCAAGCTCTTGCACCTTCAACTCCTTACAATGCATGCTTCTCCTCATGAAATGCAGGAGAGTAAAGTCGTTGGGGTCCTCTACCTCTTGACTTAGGCACAAAAAAATCAGCATTTGGTGCTGCACCAAACTTTTGTGCTTGTCAGACCTAACAAAATCCTAGAATATCATTATGGATTCCTCCATGATACTAACAAGCTGAGCTGCTGGTATTGTATTTGCTTCACGAAACCTTTGACCAAATCGTGGGACCTTCAAACTGATCATTCTCGAAGAACCTCTGCAACAAAAATTGAAACTGCTAAAACTGATCTTCCATGTGGTCATAAAACAAATCCTGCTATGACCCATACAATGCCGCCTCCCGGAACTTTCTGTATTGCCAATGTAGGGCCTCCCAAGACAAACAAGTCTAGCCGACATACACAGTCTCCAGGTCCTGTTGCACTCTCTTCAAGGATTCGGGGGAAGCATGTGTGACCACAGGCTTGTTTAGAGTATATCTCTTCCATCTGGAAGTCACCCCTTTAGGCTTTCAGGTTTCATGGCTCTGAAAAACTCCTAATTTAGGATTTCATGGCTCTGAAAAACTCTTAATGCATGGGTCTACTGACTGTTAAGCTTATCCAAGTAGCACATCCTCTCTCAGTATTTCTTGTAGAAATCTTCAATATAATCCTGTCCTGGCTCTGCTTTTCGGAATGATGATGGAGAATATACCATTGAAGCTTCACTCTCGCTCTCCCAAACATTGGACTCGGCTAGATCGGACTCGATTTCTTCAAGTATAATAGACAGATTGCCCACTCTGAATATTTTTATTTCTGAACAAAGTTTTTTATAAAAAAAATCATAATTTTCATCATCCATTTAGTGATGGGTTACCCATCAGCAGAAGCTTCATGACCTCGGTCGTAAATTCATACATAATCCTCATTATTTAGTTGCACATACATTTTAGACCATGTTTAAATGTAAAAAGGAAGCGCATACAATTTGGAAATCCAGAGGAAAAGATATTTGTTACCTAGGTTTCAAGAAATAATGCTTCAGTTCAATGTTTTTATGAAGCATTAAACATGGACAGTGAGATGGATGGCACAATGGAAATGCAAGGTATTTCAATGAAAATATACCCATTTATAGGGCCTGCTTTTCTAGTCTCAATGGGATATATCAACCCTGCAAAGTGGGTGACAACAATTGAAGGTGGATCATGTTTTTGGGTTGAGCTTCTGTGGTTGTTAATGCTGTCAAATGTGGTTGCTATTTTATGTCAGTCCCTTGCATCTCACATTGGAGTCATGACTGGGAAACATCTTGCTCAGATTTGTGTAGAGGAGTACTCTCAACCCGTGTGCATGTTGATGTGGCTACAATGTGAGGCCTCTATGATAGCTCTGGATTTGACAGTGATTCTAGGAACCGCTATTGTAATTAATACTCTATTGGGGTTGGATATGCTTGTGTGTGTGATCTTGAGCATAGTTGATGCACTTTTATTTACACTTATTTTACCTCTCCTGGGAAAGCGCCATGCTGAAGTATTATCTATAAGCATAACAGGATTGGTGGTTCTGTTCTTTGCACCCGACACTTTATCCATGGAATCAAATGCTGTCTCTATAGTGAATGGAATGATTCCAAGAGTGAAGAATGAAATTTTGTATACAACTGTGAGCCTTCTTGGTGCAAATATCATGCCTCACAATTTTTACCTCCACTCTTCGATTGTGCGAGTATGATTCAATTTCCTTATTGCCATATTTTTTGATAATTTAGTAGTGATGCAATGAATGAAATTTTCAGGTCATCAGTGCTGCTAAATAGAATTGGCAGTTTTATAAGGTATTATTTCTCCTAGGTGTAATGATCATATCAGATCGTAAGGAATGACTGTCTTGCAAGGAGTAACCCTCTGAATATTTAAGTTTTATTGCCAAGGTTACTATAATTTTTTGCTAGTTGTATGTGCATGTGTTATTCTGCCAACTATGATTGTGGTGCATGAATGAATCTGGAAATAATTTGGAGAAATCCCTTGCATTACAAAAATATGACAGAATTCCCTTGCATTACAAAAAATGAAAACGATAATGTTGAAGATAAGGTCGTGACTACAAGTAAATACGCACAAAATTAATGGTTGTTAATGCTGTCAAATGTGGTTGCTATTTTATGTCAGTCCCTTGCATCTCACATTGGAGTCGTGACTGGGAAACATCTTGCTCGGATTTGTGTGGAGGAGTACTCTCAACCCGTGTGCATGTTGATGTGGCTACAATGTGAGGCCTCTATGATAGCTCTGGATTTGACAGTGATTCTAGGAGCCGCTATTGGAATTAATCTTCTATTGGGGCTGGATATGCTTGTGTGTGTGATCCTGAGCACAATTGATGCAATTTTATTTACACTTATTTTACCTCTCCTGGGAAAGCGCCATGCTGAAGTATTATCTATAAGCATAACAGGATTGGTGGTTCTATTCTTTGCACCCAACACTTTATCCATGGAATCAAATGTTGTCTCTATAGTGAATGGAATGATTCCAAGAGTGAAGCGTGAAAATCTGTATACAACTGTGAGCCTTCTTGGTGCAAATATCATGCCTTACAATTTTTACCTCCACTCTTCGATTGTGTGAGTATGATTCAATTTCCTTATTGCCATATTTTTTGATAATTTAGCAGTGATGCAATGACTGATAGTTTCAGGTCATCGGTGCTGCTAAATAGAATTGGCAGTTTTATAAGGTATTATTTCTCCTAGGTATAATGATCAAATCAGATCGTAAGGAATGACTGTCTTGCAAGGAGTAACCCTCTGAATATTTAATTTTTATTGCAAAGGTTACTGTAATTTTTTGCTAGTTGTATGTGCATGTGTTATTCTGCCAACTATGATTGTGGTGCATGAATGAATCTAGAAATAATTTGGAGAAATCCCTTGCATTAAAAAAATACGACAGAATTCCCTTGCATTACAAAAATACGACAGAATCCCCTTGCATTACAAGAAATGAAAACGATAACGTTGAAGATAAGGTTGTGAATGCAAGTAAATACGCACAAAATTAATGGTTGTTAATGCTGTCAAATGTGGTTGCTATTTTATTTCAGTCCCTTGAATCTCACATTGGAGTCATGACTGGGAAACATCTTGCTCGGATTTGTGTGGAGGAGTACTCTCAACCCGTGTGCATGTTGATGTGGCTACAATGTGAGGCCTCTATGATAGCTCTGGATTTGACAGTGATTCTAGGAACTGCTATTGGAATTAATCTTCTATTGGGGCTGGATATGCTTGTGTGTGTGATCCTGAGCACAGTTTATGCACTTTTATTTAAACTTATTTTACCTCTCCTGGGAAAGTGCCATGCTGAAGTATTATCTATAAGCATAACAGGATTGGTGGTTCTGTTCTTTGCACCCGACACTTTATCCATGGAATCAAATGTTGTCTCTATAGTGAATGGAATGATTCCAAGAGTGAAGAGTGAAAATATGTATACAGTTGTGAGCCTTCTTGGTGAAGATATCATGCCTCACAATTTTTACCTCCACTCTTAGATTGTGCGAGTATGATTCAATTTACTTATTGCCATATTTTTTGATAATTTAGTAGTGATGTAATGAATGAAGGTTTCAGGTCGTTAGTGATGCTAAATAGAATTGGAAGTTTTATAAGGTATTATTTCTCCTAGGTTTAATGATCATATCGTAAGGAATGATTGTCTTGCGAGGAGTAACCCTCTGAATATTTAAGTTTTATTGCCAAGCTTGTTGTAATGTTTTGCTAGTTGTATGTGCATGTGTTATTCTTCCAACTATGATTGTTGTGCATGAATGAATCTAGAAATAATTTGAAGAAATCCCTTGCATTACAAAAATACGACGAAGTCACTTGCATTACAAAAAATGAAAACGATAACGTTGAAGATAAGGTTATTAGCGCAAGTAAATACACACAAAATTTTCGGCTATTCATGAAACAGAGCCTCTTAGGGATTATGTAAAGTTACTAAGGATTTTTGTTTATACTAAATATTTAGTACACCTTTTTTTCTTTTTTTAACGCCTTTACCACTGAATTTACCGTCAGCACGCTACTTGACACATAAAACGTTGTGGATGAAGTTCTGAAGGAGTTTTTGGCCAAGTATGGAAAGTTGTAAGATGGCAGAGGAGATGAGAAGCGCTTGGGCAAAGCCCCACTGGAAGCAGCGGCTCTAATTATAGAGGAATACCAACTTCCTTGCACTCCCCAACAATTCATCTCTGAAATATGGCCTTCTTTTGAAAACATGTAATTTCTTAACCTTCACTTGTTAATACTTTCACACTACGAATTGGATACTTGATTTATATGCATCATTGTAACCATTAACAGACTCCCTCTAATTAGTTGTCAGGGAATTTATCTTTCTTTCAAAATTCAATGGAGGATTAAGGATATGCTCACCGTTTTCTTTTGTCGAAGTTAAAATTATTTTTCACCAATTTTAGTTGTTTGTTTCATTTCCCACCTTTACCTATTTTTAAGTGGGATCCTGCAATGCCAGTGCCTTCCTACAATTCCAGATAGGTTGAATTTCTACCAACGACATGCGAATCTTTCCCAATGCCCTGGTCTTTCATTCTTGTTTAAAACCTATATCCACCATGTTGTTCATATTGAGTTCAATTCTAGGGTCACGAGAATTGTTGTGAGCGAAATTTAAATGGATAGACGATGATTATATAAACTTTGTAAGCAATAGGTATAATCCCCCAAGCTAACCTTATATTTTCAGTGTTCAACTTCATCTTTGTCCAAGCCAACCTTCTTTTTTCAGTGTTCAACTTCATCTTTTTCCAAGCCAACCTTCCCTTTTTTAGTTTTCAACTTTATCTTTGTCCATTGTAGTGGCTAGTTTCATTTTCCACAGTAAAGACATATCTGGTCATTGGCACCACTGTGAGTTAAACCATAATGCTAGTATTTGGTTTTATTTCTTACGAATTAAACACTTTCGGTCACCAACACCATTACGAGTGAAATCATAATTGTAGTAGTTGGTTTCATTTACCACAAATCAATCCCTTTTGGGTTGCCAACTAGTGAAAGCGAAAATGGATAAACTGCAATGATGTAAACGTCATAAGATATTTCAAAAAATAATGAAAACATGGGTTCCTAACAAAATTAGAGCATCGTTGTGATACTAGGGCAGAACATCAACAAGTTTGACTGGGGTTCTTCATCACTTGTAGGAGTTGAGGCCTTTCTCGAAATTCAGAAGTCAACTTACCCTTCCTTTCCCCTTCTTTGTACAGATTATTATGAGTTATTCTACATTGCTAGGGCCATTTGCCTGGTTCATTCGATAAGCCTAGTTGACTTCACTTGCTTGGTTCAATTATGGATAGATAATTGAGCTCATATGGATTTAACTGTATTATGCAAAGAACATGTTAAAATTAACATGGTATCGAAGCACAGGTGAGGGCAAGCCCAAGTTAGAGAGGAATCTATTAGGCCCGAGGGAAAGCTATCAGTCAACAACATGGAAAAAATTGCATCTATCTCTGCACATGCAGTAATTTCTTCTTCCATCTATAGCAGGAAGGGTCTTGATCTGTGTAAGTTTCAAGCATTAACAACCTCGTTAAAATTTTGAAAAAGCTTCTTTATCTCTGCGTCCATTTCCTGTGTATTTCTTAGTATCTGGTTTGGTTTCATAATTCCAAGGAGTAGACTATCGTCCCCTTAAGGGTATCGTCTTTTATAAAAGGATTTCCTCTACGGCCAATAGGTTCATTGCTGAACAATGCGTAAGAACTAGGGCTACAGAAACTAGCAAGAGTTCTATAAAAGACTCGTCCATGCAAATTCAAATAACTCCCTGCAGCATAATTTTTGAGCAACACCCTTGTCTTTGTGATTAATATAAATCGATGAACAGTAAGGGTTGTTAACAATCCATTTAGGCTTGTTTGAAAACTTTTTTTTATTATATAATTCCAGCCCTCATTACGACTTTATTACTAAGCATGAAAGGTATGTTGGTATCACATTTCACTAACAGTTTGGCTCTAAAGGAAATTGCATGAACAGTTGATGACATTTTCAAAATTGTAGCATAAGCCCTCGTCTTTGTGGAATAACACTCTAATCCTTTAATTTTATCATATTTTCTATCTTGTGAAGTGAGGAGCTATTTCGATCCTCTTGGGGATACAAATCAATCAGCAAGGATGAGTTGTTAGACGTTAAAGTCTTGAAGTTCCTTTTGGATTGGCTTGTATTTAGAACTTACACCAATGATCCTTTTATCTTGCGGACTATTCAAACATTCCCCAAAATATTGTTTACAGCTCCTTGAAACATTTCAGTCATCTCTGGTTAGGAAAAGGGCATATGACCTATTTCAGATCTATGGATAATTATTTTACTGATATGTCTACAACCCCTTTTAGATCGCGATTCTTCTGCACTTTTTTGGTCATCAATTTAGTCATCTATGACCCAACGCCATTATAAAGATGAATAATTCAAACAATTGATTCAGAATCTAGAGTTTGAATCTGAATATTTCAAGGTCTAATCATACGTATTGTAGTTTCTAAAACATTAAAACTCTGCAATATGCAAGGTATTCAAGCAGAATTTTGTTCTTAAGTTGGCTTCAATATAGCGTCATTATTGGGAATATAATAATTTTGTCAAAGGCTTCCTCTGTATGCATTAGTATGAATAGACAGAGGACTACTATTCATAGTTCTCATGCTACAAGCCTTTTATCTATATTAGACAAAAGTAGCATATAAAAGGCCTTGCAAGGTTTTGGATTGATGGCAGTCTTGACCTTAATAAGAAACAAAGACTATACCTGACAACTACATATGTTGATGTCAGAATCCCTCACACCAAGATACCTTGTAGGCTTGAGCAGATATGTGACATAGCAATAACAGTAGTCTTATATAAGACAATGATCTGATAATGTTTTTGTTGTGACACACATTGGAGAAGACATTTTGAGATACCTTGAGTTTCAGACCTAATCCGAAGTCCAGGATTTGAAGGGTAATAACATTCAGTATTTGAAGATTTTTTGAATATGTGCAACAATTTCGTCACTATTGGATATGGGAAAAAGCTTAATTAGTTGACCTTGTATATATATTGCAAGTTGTTGCAATGAATCCTTGAAATTGACAATTGGCTGACAGTAGCGGAAAAACATTGGCAAGACAATGAATCAAGAAGGTGACTATAATTACCTTATATCTGTCTATAATCTATCATAGGATGATGTATTAGATTTAGCACAGTGACATACAGTGATATTGAAGTGTCAATGATAGTTAATACAATGTTGATTGTACAGTAACCCTTGTCACAACAACAAACAATGGTGTGTATGCTAGATGATGTGCAACAATAACATCAGAATTTATCACTATCATTTGAGGTCTAGTAAGCTTTGCAAGAAATTAGTAAAGGTCCTCTTTCATTGATCCTAAAGCAAGTTTGTGAGTAAATGTTGTTGATGGTTGTAAGAACATAACATCTATTTAAGAAATGGCAGTGGAAAAATATAATAAAACTTTGGGTTTTTTTCGTTTAGCTTATTTAAAAAACAAGCATGCCTACTTTTTATAGACTTTAGTCTCATCCCTCGGCCTAAAAGAAAAGAAACATTTTGGCCAATATTCTATTCTTGGTCATGATGAAACATGTTCTCATTTATTTAAAATTCCATGTCCTTTTTTCTAGGAGTCAAACTCTTGATAAGCCAGAATATATATATTTATTTCATATTCATTGAGTATATAGTCCTATAAAATCAATTATCCTCATTGAATTTATCTCTAGAAATAGATAGGTAGCATTTATACACACCATCACGCTAGTGAAAATTGTTAGGAAATATGTTCACGTATTAATTCTAGCACATATATCAAAATATGCATACTACCACTGCTTATGCAATAATTTTTTCCACACATCCATTTTTTCTGTAATAAATAAATTCATCTTCTATTCATGCATGTAGTGTCATGCATGTAACACTACAAGAAGAAGGGTCATTTAGCCTCACATTAGCACCAATATTTTTAACTGATTTGAAAAATATTTATTTTTTAAATAGTAGTGTAAAAGTGGTGATAATGTAGGATACTCAATTGGTGCTATATTTTCTAGTGTAAAAGTGGAGTTAGTAAAAAAAGTTAAATTTTGTGTTAAATGCATATGTGGCGTTCCATGGTGTATGGTGCAACCCACCAAAAACCAGTTTGACATGGATTAAGAAATCAAGGGGATCAATGATCAGTCTATTTCTGTATCTGGTTTTCAGTTAGAGGTTGTTGAAGAAAAAGTGAATTTGAAGAAGAAAAAATGAAAATACAAGAAAGAGATGGATGGGATAATTTTTCCTCAAGGGAAGCCAATGCAGTTGATTGCAGGCATAGAATTTTCGTCAAATGATGTTGGATTAGCATTGCAGTTTCTGGAATTTTACTCAGCATTTGAACAAGTATGTAGTTCTTATCCAAAATGTGTTTTAAGTTCATATCTATGATTCAAACTGAAAATTTTGCACCACAGATATTTTATTTTACATTTCCGTAGTTATACCTTCAGCAGTACCAATTTTTTGCTACAAACACACTAGTGTGACGGTATGAAGTGGAAAAAGTTTAATACTGGTTAGTTTACACCATGATTTGGGATAACATCACTTCCTACTTATTCAGTTATTTATTTCTACATGTTAGATATAGCCCACAACACCTTTCCATTCTTTTACACCAGTCAACAATAATTGTTATATAAGTTCTTTGATTGTTAAAATAAAAGTAATATTTCCAAGACAAACTTTTGAAAGTATCTGTAAATTAGGTCTTATAGATGTACCTTACCGATAGATGACAATATATGCTATGCTTAGTGAAAGTGAAATACCAAAGCCTCTTTGATCATCAAGAAAATATGGTTTTGTAAGGTCTTTGTATTATAATGAATTTCCACTATGCTGATGTCCACATGCTTATATTGCAACTATGAAAGTTTAGTCCCATTTTTCAAGCCTTGGCCTTGATTCTATTCGAAGCAACTGCTCTTTTTATAGGGCTTTGACACATGCTTACCATTCAACATAGAATTATATGATAAACTTTGTATTCATAAACAAATGAGCAATGATGACTCAGAAATGCCACTAAATGAATGAAAAAACCACTATTCTATGGGGATGTGTCCCTTAGGGTGGGAGGGGACACCTCCATGTTTCCCATGTTCCCAAGGTGTCTTTTTCTTGTAGGATGCTCCAATAAACATTTTTCCACATATCTCTTTTGGGAAATGTTGTGAAACATAGAGGGAAATGCATTTTCCCAAAAGGGTTTTTTATTTTTCCCATTTTTTAGGACGATTGAAGAAACATTTCTCTACATATCTCTGTGGGAAATGTAGATGGAAAATTTTCCCTAATGTGAAGGATGAATTTTCCAAAATGACGATTTTAAGCATTTTTTCTATAAAAAAATGCGCTTTTGGATGACTCTTTTGGATTTCTCTTAGAAAAAATGAGTTGCCAAAATTTATGGTGTCGTAAATGCTTCTACTTGTTTTTTTGACCATCCCTATATGTGCAACCAAGACTGCGATTCCTTGTATTCCTTCTTCAAGTGACTCTTTATTCACGTTGTGTTCACTCTTTCCAATGCCATTGCAACCCTCGCCTAGTCTAATATACCATCATTTCGGCACGAGTCGTTGATCCACATTGTACTTTTGACTAATCAATGTTCATTAAATTGTACTTTGTCAATTTTGGATTTTTGTCCATGTTATTAGAACCCCATTGTCAAGGTTCCTAGTGTAGTCAATGTTCTTTATCCACATTGTGTTCACTCTTTCAAATGCAAATGTGACCCACACCTAATCCAATATATCATCATTTCAACATGAGTAGTTGATCCACATGGTAATTTTGACTAATCAATACTCATTAAATTGTGCTTTGTCAATTTTGGATCTTTGGCGATGTTATTAGAACCCCATTGTTGAGGTTCTTAGTGTGCTTGATCTTCAAGGTGGTCAAAGGTTATAGAGATTTTGCCACTTTTAGTGGTATGTAGAAGTAATTGATTGATTTCTAGAAATAAAAGTGTGTTCCAATTATATATTGTGCAAGCTTTTAAAAGAAAAAAAAATATCTATCACTTTTCGGATAATATCATTTTATTATTTATATATATCATCACAAAATATAGTAATAAGCGAGACAAAATACTAGATATGGAAGGTAACAACCCCCACAAAATTAGTATTCGTATACTCTTGGTATTCTAGCACTTGTGGAATAAGTTGGAGAGCTTGTTTGCTAGGGTTTTTAGTTCATGGTATATGTGGCCACAAGAGAACCAATCCAACTTGTTGACGACTTGTTTGATACCTTGCAAAATGTGAGCCAAATGAGGGGACACTATGCTGACTTTGTCGTAGACTCAATCCACAACAAGTTTTGAATCCCTCAAAATATTTAGTTTTTGTACATCTTTTTGGTTGACGACATTGACAAGAGCCTAGAGAGTTGAAAATTAAACTCTCATGTTTGTACCCATACTTGGAGCATATTTGATATCAAAAATGAGCGATTTTTTTCATATTTCTTTCCACGGTGATTTATTTCATTGCTTTGATCTTTGATGTTGTGTCATCAATTAAAGATTCCATTCCTCCATTAGCAGGGATTCCATTCCTCCATTAGGTGGGAAGACTGCAAATGTTGAACTTCAACTGTAAGAACATTCTTCTCAAAGAACTTTGAGTTCACAACTCATTGAGGTTCAACTTAGGAAAAAGGATGAAATGGAAATCAAATAATATTACAGGTGCACTCCTTTACAAAGCTTCTACGCATTTTCATTATGTCTTTTAGAGAATTCAACAAGTTTCCCTAATTTTTTCTTAATTTTGCGTGACGAACCATCTAGTGTGAGAGATTTGAAGGAGGCAACTTTTTGTGTAGATGACCTTAAAGCACCATTGTTCCATTGAAATATGGTTTTTCTTTGGAAATTATATTCTTTTTTCAGGAAATATGTTGAAATTGACCTTCTGGGGAATCTACTTACACATTTATGCAAGTCTGAGCCTGTCTTGCTAAATCAAGGACATCTTACTGAAGGGTAACATGAAATTTTTTGTTTTTTCTTATTGAAGTTTGAATTTATTTAAATACTGCTACAATCTATGTTCATTTGCAATTATGAGCTATAAATATATATAAATTTGATGTTTCTATGTTGGAGACTGTACTATTTTCATTGGAGGATGCTATTGTTGATGTGACCAAGGCTCTCGAGTTCCCTGGTCATGTAGGGTCATAATTCACTACGTTGATTCCATGTCATTAGAACAATTTTTCATCCTTCCTGGGAAACAAATCCATTACAGAATAGGAGTTTCCCAAGAAGGAATTTATAACATCAAACCAAAAAAATTACAAGCGATGTTAGTTTGTCTTTCCAAGGCATATGATAGAGAAAATTGGCTTTATTTAGGGCTACTCATTCATATAGGGTTCAATGTGCAATTGATTAACTAGATAATGAATTGTTTTTCCTCAATATATGTGCAATTCTAATTAATGTCTCAACCTATTCTTATATCATTCCTACAGGAGACCATGGGTAGGTATGACTAATGGCTCCTCTGGCATTTTTTACTGTAGAGTAGGTGGACTCAACAGAGTTATAACAGAGTAGAAAACATCTATAATATTGGCAACTATACAAATATGATTTGCCCTAAACTTGACATATTTACTCTTTATTGATTATGTTTTGCTTTTGGGTGATAGACCAACAACTGAGGAGCTACAAGAATCAACACCATCTTTGATTTGAACCTAAATAGTCTTATTATCTTCGTGTATTTCCCTAAACACAATGACTAGTAGATTCTCATCATGGATTATTTCTCTCATTCTATTTATTAGTAAAATCCACAAAATGTATCCCTACATTTCAATCTTGGGAAAAAAACATATAATTGTTATCATTTAAATTATCCATATTTCTTGGAGCCCAAAAATCCATTTGATTTGGATAAGCTTTATTTATAACCTCAAAAGAAACCCTATTATACGCTGAAGGAACATTATGTCCTCTTGAGTCTTGATAAAGTATGATAAAATGAAATGGGGTGAAGGCTAGATCCATGTTTTCCATGTTAGAACCTAGGTTCATTGAGATGATGACCTTGGTTTGAAGATATCAACCATACAAACTAGGACCACCCATACTTATCGTTGCCATCTCTCTTTCATCATCAAGATTAACCTACTGAGGACCTATAACCCGTGGAGGCCCATGATAGTCATTGCAATGTAATTTATTAGAATACATGCCATTTCTTATTATGAGATTTACCACATCCAAAAATGGCATCATTCACTTCATTTTCAAGAAGTCTACAAATTAAGTCAACATATGTTTTTTCACATTTACGACTTCCATCAAATTTGTTGGTTCTTGAAGCTCGAGCACTTTCATAACAAAAATAGGCAAAGTCAAAAAACAAAAATGGTCCACTCTCTTTTCATTTTCTAATATTATAATGAAGTTTTATTAGAGACACTGTTTGTTTGTTTGTTTTGGTTAGAATAGGGTTTGTTCTTTGTTTTATGTGACTTTCAATTTGTCATATGTAGCATGTTGAGAAATGGGAAAGAATAATGTGACATTTATCTTGCAGAAATTGATGCTCAATGAAAGGATACATAATTTAACCAAGCTACAATTCACTATGGTAAATGTGGAGGAACATCTTAAAAAACTGCTTAAGAATACACCATATACAAAGTTTGACCATAAGCAATATATGCATTTTTCTTTTGTAGATATGTTCTTTTTTCTACCCAAGATATCACAACAAGAAAAATATTGATATTGTAGAAATTGTTTGAGGACGTCATTGAGGTCGATTTTTCTGATGTCCTATTTGATTAATACTTTCTCATATGTCAGGAAGGCTTTACATATGAATTAATATGTACATGAAACAAATCAGGTTAAAATTTTATAGATATAAAAGATAAAAACAAATGTCAATGTCTTTGTTTGATTGTTACTTGACTCTGCAGTGGGTAGGTTATAGGAAGTGTTATTGGAAAAAGGATGGGGAGACGATGCATATCACGTCTTGGATATGGTTCATTCGCTATTAGAGATCGCTTAGACACCTAAGCCATTGACTTTGGAAATGTTTTTAGTAGGAATTCCTATGGTTTTTAGTGTTGTGATTATTTCACTTCATGGTTATTTTGGGCAAGCAAATGCTTTAGGAATGCTAGACACGGCATCGGTGGACAGGTAAACAAATTTTTTATAATTGCAATTTCCATTCCATGATATCTTCTCTTTATTGTTTGATTGCATTTTGGACGTTTATTTTGATTTTATTTTGTCTTTTAACTATGAAATTGAAAATACTTAGTACCATGTCCATTTAAACAACAACCAAAGCTTGAAGATGAAATTAGTATTACACTATATTTATTGGAATCCTTATAGCTATTTTGTGTTAAAATATTTTCATGACTATCAGAAAAATCTACTTTCATGTTGTTATTTGAGTACATGTTGTTTATATACTTGACTAAGTTCATGCGTTAGAAAATGAAATGTTGTTGTGAATAAAATGACAGGGATTAAACATCACACCTCAAATTTTTTGCTTTCACAAGTTATCTACAGCTTGAGATTTTTAGCATATAACTTAGTTGACATGATTGTTCCTAAGCTTTCCTTGAAAGTTGAATACTAAGTCACTAAGGTGTTATTTTCTATATATGGTGATGTTTTATTTATTTTGTTTATACAGGTTATCTGGCCACATTATAGTGGCAATTATCACCCCAATGAAGATAATTTGTTCAAGTTTCCTACTTGTATGGAGAAAAAGGCTTTAACACTGTTGATGTTGAGGTATATGTTGTATAAATTATTTATAGTCTAATTTAGTTTATATTCTAGTGTTCATTGTCTTTCATGTTTTACACTCTGCATTATATCTTCTTTTGTTTTCAGATAATGAACTCAGTATTGATGGTAAGAAGCATGAATTGAAAAAAGATGGGAGCAATAACATTGGAGTAACAAATGAAAAAAGAGAGAGAGAAGAACTGGTCTGGTGATACTCTTAGAGTCAATATCCCGCATAATACACACATATAAAGACTGATGGTCAAGTCTTCAGAGTTGGTGAATTCACTTGCAATGCCTTGAAAACACAAAGATAATGTTTGAAGTGATGAAACATCATTGCATGTGTAAATTGTAGTCCAACCAATATTAAGTTGGAAAATCATATTGTAATACTTTAACATTTCATATAATAAAATTTATGTGGTTGAAATTATTTATAGTTGCACTTGATATTGTTTAGTATTGTAATTAAAATATGCGACTTTGTGTTTTCATATTAGATGAACATGCACATTGTATGACATTTTTTAAAATCATACAAATTAATTTATGTTGATTAATAATAAACACAAAATCAATTTAAAACTACTAAAGTAATAGTTTATATTGATTAATGATGAACACAAATAAAATGAATATACGACTAAATTAGTCATTTATAATGATTATTAATGAAAGTAAATGAAATGAATATAAACTACTAAATTAGTCGTTTATATATGAATAAATGACTACTGCAAATGATAATTTTGTGACTACAAAAGGCAACTAAATTTTGCATATATACGACTATTAGTAGCTAATTTACAGTATCCTATAACACAACTAAAATTTAGTCATATTTCTTCAGTCATTAATTGGTTTCAAACAATGGCTAAAATTTGCATATATATGACTATTAGTAGCTAATTTACAGTATCTTATAACACAACCAACATTTTGGTCATATTTCTTTGGTCATTAATTGGTTTTTTCGGGTGATCATATAGTAATATATTTGGTCATTAATTGTGACAATTAATGACCAAATCAAAGATTAAATCAATGACTAAATCAATGACCAAATTAATGACCAAATCAATGAGTAAATTAATGATCAAATCAATGACTAAATTAATGAATAAATCAATGACTAAATTAATGACCAAATTAATGACCAAATATACAACTAGACAACAAAATTGAGATAACCAATTAATGACTAAGCTAAAAATGACCAAAATTTAGTCGCGTTATAAGATACTGTAAATTAGCTATTATTGGTCACCGACCGAAAAATAGTCGTTTATATGCAAATTTTAGTCCTTTTTTTAGTAACTAATTAGCCATTTTGTACTAGTGTAAGGATTAATTTTGAGAAGGACTAAAATTCTAAAATCAATAAGTAATTCTTTTTTTTTTTTTTCTATTCTTTTTTTTTTTTTAATATTTTGAGATTTTAATGTGGATGAACCATAAATCAAAGAATCACTAAAACTATTCATTTTTTATGCTTAGAATAGAAATCACTATTATGAAGTAAAACTATTTGAGCTCATGAGACATAATTGATGAAAAACTAGAAAGGAAATATTCTATTACTACTTCAAATATGTCTCATAAGAACTAACCTATGATAAAATACTATTGCATGAAAAGGAACTAATCTAGTCCTTGATAACGTAATCAATGATATATTGATCTATGCCTAGCTATTATGATAAATTATCTCTACATTTTTAACCATCTAGGAAATAAATCTATTCAAATGATAGAAACAAAGCATCTACTCTAACATAATGACATTCTAGAAATGATGATAACAAGTAATGAAATAAAAATGATAAACGATACATCTACACTGTTGAAATCTGGAAATGATTGCAATGAAAATAGAAATAAAAGAAGAGCATGTATCTACACCGCAGAACACTGTAAACGCATAAAAATTAAGCTATGAAATAACATCTAAATACAAGAATGTAAAGGAAATGGAAAAAAAAATAGAACCTCTTATGTTGTAGCACCCTCCACAATACATGGATTTGAAACTACTCTTTAGTAAATTTGCATTGAAACTCTAGAATGCTTCTTCTTTAAATTAGGGAATAAAAACAAGGTTTTAAAGATATCACAGTCTCACAATAATTCGTACCATTTACACAATTACTCAGCTTGATATTTATTAAATCCCATCATTAAATTTTTTGAGGCTTTTACGCCTTCTAATACTAAGAAAATTCTATCTGAAATTCTAAACAGAAATGATAATTTCGTTGCTTCACAATTTGCTACGTGGCAGAGCAAGTTGTGAAGCCTCAGACTTCCTCGCTTACTTGTTCTAGCTCCTAGTTGACCGTTCCTTTGACCACATTTCTAGTCAATTTCTTGCTTGATTATGGACAGATGGTTAGGATAAGATCCACGACCAGATCATTTGTCAATTTCCCATATGTTTCGCCACGCCATTAATTCCTTAGAACCTGTCAAACCATGGCGTTGGCTACAGAAACAAAGTTTCGCTGCACAATTGCATTGATTTCGTAGCTAAATAGAAATTTCATTATAATAATAAGGAACAATTGAAAATATGAAAAATAGATCATTAAGATACCTTACCAAGTAAAAATGTGCAATTCAATACTTTTTTGAGCCTATGGCGTTATCAAAAAGAAGGAAAGATAGTCAAAAGGACTGTCAAAATTGAGGCAGTCTTGAGGCTCCACATTCCCCCACGAGGAGACCATTGCATTTCCTCATGCAAAAACACAAAATTGTGAGTCTTTATCATGTTACTGCATATGCCTTGAGACCTCTGCTAAAACATCTAATTTCATCTTCATTGCTTTCATTTCGGTTACAACTACCCTTGGCTTTCTCATTAGAAGTTTATATTTCAGGTTTATGACCTCCTTGTTTAGTTGTTTATTCTTCTTCTTTAAATTTTTGTTCTTCTTGAACCATAAACCTAGATGTAAAAGAGTATTTTCATTTATGGTTTTCTCAATCTGGTTCTACAACTTCAAGGCTTCATGTTCCTATTTAATATGGTTGTTTATTGTCTCTAGTTCAAATATATCTTGTTTTAGAGTATTCGCAACTAGAGTTTCTTGTGGACTATGAGGCTGGTCTTCAAAAAATGATGTATTTCCTGCATCTATTTTCTCCAAGGACTCAATATAATCATAAATTTTTTGTTGCACCGGGTCAATGTTTGGAGTTCTTTGACCTGGACTCTAAGTGGGTGATGGAACCTTAAGATCATCTTCTAAATCAACAAATTCAGTTTCTTTTGAAGGTGGTTCTTTTGTTGTCTTACTGAGTCTAAAGCTTCTTCTTACTGGTTGACGAGGATTTTCAATTTTGGCGTTATTTTTCCTTATCCTAATCTCTTCTGCGTTTATGGATTTATCCTTCCCTTTTATGCTATCCTCCTTTTTTTTATCTGTTTTCTTCTTAAATTTTCCCAAAAGTTCTGCAATGGGGATTTCATCCTCTGACTATTCCTAAGATGGTTGTTCATTTTCAACAAGACTTTCAACTTTTCTTTTTCTTCCTCTTTTTTCCTTGCTACAACTAGGTTGTTCTTGGTCTCCTTCTTGGAAATGGTTCCCAATTAGGAAAATTTCCCAAGTGTCCCCTAGGATTTTAAGGTGGAATTCAATGAGAATTTTTATTAACCCATGATGATACATTGTATTTTCTATAAACTAAATTTTCTTCTGCACAGTTCTCGCCATTTTACTCAATCTATGCAATAAAAAGTATGGAAGATTTATTTCACTATCTTCAAGAAAATTCATGAACAACCTAGCATGGTAAAAGAACATGCATCCGAACCATACCTCACAGGTGACAAATTTATGGATTATCAATAGCAAATTCCTCCATTTTCCTTTAAGAGTTGTGCTAGTGATCCCCTTTTTAATGATGCTAGTATCCATACCTAGGTTTTTTAGAAATCGTTTCCATTCTTCACCTTCAATTCCTCTATTTTTGAACCATATTTCTCATGTCTTCGATAGTCTGGTGGCTTTAGCTATGAAAGAATTTGTTATTGCAAACTTGATATCTCTGATTTTGACCTCCACGACATCAAAAGCTATGGAAAAGTATTTAGTAACCTCCTTATGAAACCATTCAAATTTTTCCACAAACTGAGCCACTTTGCTCTCTGTAACATTTCCTTTATCTGTGGGTAACCCTCCATAAATTTTCTCCCTTCGGGTTCTGTCATTACAATTACTCCCATGGTTTTCAAGAAGTTTAACCTTAAGACTACCTTTTTGACATGGTAGACTGAGGGTTTCAGTATGACTTAGGAGCGTGAGTGAATTATGCTGCTAAATGGATGATATGTAAGGGTGAATGAATGAATGAGGCTTCGGAATTATCAAGAGTGTAGGTGAGGTTTAATGAAAATTGACCGTTAAAGTATCAGTTGGATTATTTCACCAAAGAAATTGGGATTTGATGTTAGAGATGTCATGTAAATGATGAGGGTTCAGTGGCGGAGTGTGAGATTTGATTTTGATTTGACATGATCAGTTTTTTAATAATGTTTTTGAGTTGGCGGTATAAAATGATCATCTAATTCATATGTCAATGTTTTCATCCTTATTATTAAATAAAATTTTGCATTTGCATACATTAAATTTTGATGTTGCTAACCTTCAGCTGTTTCTCTTTGTCTTGTCTTCAGGTATTCTTCAACTACTTCGGTCAAAAGGTTTCACATTATATTTTCTATATAAGTATGCTAATCAATCATTGGTTTTCACATTTATACAAATTTATTTATTTATTTATATACATATATATGTGTGTGTGTGTGTGTGTGTGTGTGTGTACACACACACACACACACACACACACATATATATTCGAAGTAATAAATAAAAAGAATAATTCTAAGTTGGAGAAGAATAAGAATTCTTCTTAACCAACTTCATATCAACATTATATTGAAAAAGATTAACAAATTCCTCTTTTGTCAATGGCTTGTGATATATCCTCAATTGATTTCCATTTAAAAGGAGATGAAATTTTCCTTCATCAATGGTTATGATCCTAACTACTCCATTATCAAAGACTCTCTCAATCTCATCAGGCCCAGGCCAATGAGTTCGAAATTTCCCTTGAAAATCTTTGAACTTTGAATAAAAGAGAAGTGCCCAATCTCCTTCATGAAATTTCCTCTCTTTGATATATTTATCATTCCATCTAGATCTCTGTTTCTGAACTAGGCTGGTCTTTTGAATTGCATCTTGTCTCATTTCATCAAGATCATTGAGTTGTTCCATTCTACGCCTTTGTGCTTCTGACAAATCAAGCCCCAATTTAATTGTTGTCTTGAACGTTTTTATTTGGAACTCTATCAAAAATAATACTTGCTTCCCATAAACAAGATCATAAGAAGTATGGCCTGTTTTGCTTCTCCATCTGGTGCGGCAGGCCCATAAAGCTTCTTAAGGCTTTTCTACCCAATCCCTTCTATGCAAATGCACAGTCTTTGTGACAATTTCCTCAATCACCTTATTAGTGGATTATACATGTCCATTTTCCTGCGAATGATATGGAGTGGAATTTCTATGCTTGATTTTGTATTCTTCCATGATCTTCTGCATAATTCTTGATGTAAACTGAGTTCCTTGATCTATCACAATTTCCCTTGGGACACCAAAACGAGTAAAAATATCCTCAAAAAGAAATGAAAATACAACATTTTCATTAGAAAATAAAATTTATTTAAATTCTACCCATTTAGTGACATAATCAGTGCACACAAGAATATACCTTTTTTGTCTTGATGGTAGATTGATTGGTCCAACAAAATCCAGAGCCCATTTTTCAAATGGTTCAATAAGTACCTGTGGTTGTAAGGCATTTCATCTGAAGGAATAAGTCTCCCTATCCTCTGACAACTATCACATCTCTTAACATATTCCTTGGCATCCTTGAAAAGGGAAGGCCAATAATATCCTAAGAGAAGGAATTTTTAGGCAGTTCTCTTGTCAACGAAGTGTCCTCCACATGACTCATCATGACATGATTTTAGTATTTCAGGTATTTCATCTTCTCATACACACCTTTGAATGATGAGATCTGGACCTATCTTGTACAATTCTTCATTTACCCATGAATAAGATGCACTCATTTGAATTATCTTCCTCTTTTCTCTAGGAAATAAAGATGATGGTAGCTTTCCTGTAGCTAAATAATTAGCAATGTCTGCAAACCATGGATATTTGGTATCTATTGCAAAAATATATTAATGAGGAAAACTATCTTCTACTGGTGTACCATTGTTATCATTTTGAATTCTAGACAAAAAGTCAACAACTATGTTTTGTTTTCTAGGTCGATCTAAAATGGTGATATTGAATTCTTGCAATAATAGCAACCATCTTGTGATTCTACCATTAGTAATTGATTTATTCATTAGATATCTAATTGCAGAATGATCTGTGTGAATGAAAGTTTCATAGCCATTGATATAATGTCTAAATTTGTTAATGGCATGGACAACAACTAAAAACTCATTTTCGATAACAATATAATGCAACTCTGCTCGATTCAAATTCTTACTTGAATAATAAATGGCATAAGGAGTCAAGTCTTTTTGTCCTAATACAACTCCCAGAGTTGTTTCTGAAGCATCGGTTGAAATATGAAAAGGTAATTTCCGTTTTGGTCCTCTTAGGATGGGTGCTTCAAAAAAAATTTCCATCAAAGTTTCAAATGCCTTTTGGTACTCAGGATTCCAAATAAATTCACAATCCTTTGTAATCAATTTGAAGAGTGGAGATGAAATCTTTGTGAAGTTTTCTATGAATATTCTGTAGTATTCTGTTAAACCAAGAAAAATCCTAACATATTTTTGAAAATTTGGGATTTATAATTTGGAAATAAATTCAACTTTAGATGAGTCCATCTCAATTCCATTTTGTGAAATATGGTGTCCTAAAACAATTCCTTCAGTAAACATAATAAAAAAAAATTTATGACTTATTGAGAGATTTTCTTCTTTACATCTTATGAGAAATTTTTCCAAATTTTCAAGGGCTTCTTCAAAATAATTTTCATAGACTATAAAATCATCTGTATACACTTCCACACAATCATGAATTAAATCAAAGAAAATACCCAATACTTCTATTTGGAATGTTGTGGGTGCATTGCATAATCCAAAAGGAAGCACTCGGTAAGCATAAGTTCCCCATGGACAGGTAAAAGTGGTTTTGTCCTGATCTTCTGGTGCTACATGAATTTGATTATACCCACTAAAACCATCCAAAAATGAAAAATATGTGTTCCCTGCTAATGTATCCAAAACTTGATCTATGAAAGGTAATGGAAAATTACCTTTTAAAGTGGTCTTATTCAATTCCCCATAATCAATACATACTCTCCCCTTTCCATTCTTTTTAGGAACAATTACTAAAGGCGAAACCAATTAACTTTCTGATATTGGATAAATAAAGTTTACATTCAACAGTTTTTGCAGTTCCTCCTTTACAATCTCCCTTAAGTTTGGATTCATTCTTATTTGAGATTATCATATTGGTTTGGAATTATCCTCAATATATATTTTATGTGTGCAAGTTTTAGGGTTGATTCCTTTCATGTCAGTGCATTCCCATGCATATGCAGAAAAGTGTTTTTGTAATTTTTCTATTAGTTTCTTCTAAATTTGAAATTCTTCCAAATTTTTGTTTAAATTTAAAGTTTAACCTGGAAATATTTCTATTGAAAATTTGCCAAATTATTCCATAGAATATAAAGACATTTGTCTAGATGATAAATATTCAATATTGCATTGTTCCTGAAAATTTTGATTTCTCTCACATTGTGAAGATAATTCATTATTTTCTATCGAATTTAGAATACAATTTTCTTCACTAATATGTGAGATAGTAAAATTAGGTTGTATTTCATTGTCATAATCCATCCATTCCTCATTTTCTACCTCTATCATTGTCTTTTCTAGAGGGTATAATTTGAATTTCTTCGTTGATATTCCATTAGCCTATAAACATGTCACCAGATCTACAACTAATGAAGGCATCAATTGTAGCTAACCAAGGTCTTCCTAATATCAATGGATGTCCTCCTAAGTTATCCTTAGGAGTTAAGATCATAAAGTCAACTGGATATTTCCAAGAATCTAAGGATACATAAGTGTCTTCTAATACACCATTAGGTTTAATTACAGATACGTCTGCTATTTGTAACAATGTTGGTGTATATTGAAGATTTGGAAGTTTTAGTTGTTTCATAGTTTGTTTACTCATGATGTTTATGGCTACTC
>CM076581.1:848477829-848565265 GCA_034641835.2 Pinus albicaulis
GTCTGAATCTGAACTAGATTCATAATCCAAATATGAACCAGATTCATGTCAGAATTTTGATTTGATTTCATAATCCGAATGTGAACCGAGGATTCCATCATCCGAATGTGAATCTAATTCATAATTCGAATGTAGACAGGATTAGGACTAAGTCCGGGGAGACATCGAGTGGGCTCGAGGTAGGTTTCATGAACGAAAAGAGATAATGATCTGTATGGTTTCCAAACTCTGATTCGACATGGTGCGTGCAGGATTCAAAGGTAGTGCAATAGGTCTTATCCTCTTGCCAGTGTCTATCCTTGCTCAGGACTTTCGAGGTCACAACTCCACTGCCTGACAACTCAGGAGGAGGGGTGAGAATATCACAAATAGCAATACTCTCCTTGGAGGCCTGAATGTGGTCTGGACTCGGGGATATGGACACCAAAGAGTTAGGGACAAAATCCGAACAGCCGGTAACTTGCGGGTCACCATAGGGAACACTAGGATCTAACTGAAATTGTTCAAGGGAAACGAGAATCACATACTTGAACTATTTACTTAAACATTTCCAATCGACATCCCTCTCAGGGAACTCAAAACAATAATGAACAAATCTGATAGCGAACTCGTCTAAAGATTCCTGAGGTTCCATTCTGATGTCATTTAACTTTATTACAACGTTATGAAGGTCATACCTGTGAAAAGCTTGTTGTAATTCCCTGGCGAGTTGTTCAAACGAGTGGATGGAAGCTTCTGGCAATGTGCAGCACCATTTCTTAGCGTGACCTTCGAGAGTGAGGAAGAAAAGCAAACAAATGAAACCTTCATTTTCAATTTTGTAGCACTCACCAAATTCATAGAAATCTAAAAGGTGTTGGGTTATAGGTACCCCATTTTCACCATCGAATTTTAACTGGGACAAGTGATACATAAGTTTATCGAGGATGAAGTACCCAGGTTCATAAAACTCCGACAAACATCTCGGGAGAATGATTTGGGAACGAGCCATTACAGATATGAGATTAACTGTGGGCTCTAAGGGCTCAGCTTGTCATCTAGCCCCCCTTCTTGTTAAACATATGGTCGCAGGTTCGGGCCCTCCTTCTAGCGCCAATTCTGTTGACGGGAAAATATGTCTGGCCAATAGTAGGGGATCTCCCCGGTAGAAAGTCCCAATTAGACCTTGAACCGTTTGGAGTAGGGATCCCGTCCGAGGTGTGGGTCCGGCTACCACTTAAGATGCCTTCCCTTAGGTCTCAAAAGAACCTGATTGAACCTGCGAACACACACTTATTCACATGATACAGAATACATGATAGATGCATTAAACAAGAATAAAACACTATGCGTAGCAAGGCAATAAATAAAGCATGTACACCTAAGGAGGTGTCATTAGCAACACATCTTTGGGGTACTGCTTGCAAGGTAGTCTGACCACAAAAGAAAATAGTTCTTTATGGTGAGATATCCCTTTACTTCTGAAAGATAAAATGAAATGCTAACAAAATAGTTCATTAACATTCATTAAGAGAGCAGATGATAAATTGAACATCATTGATACAACACAGATAGCCATGACGCATAAATGATGACATGAAGAGTGCAGCTTCATTAATCAAAGGATGTTTGAAACTGTATAAGGAAATACACATAGTGTTCGCACATCGAAACACATCATAACCATAGGGTGTTTTGACAAGTATCTGTATTCATATGCACAAGAGTATAATCTTTCAATACAATGCCATGTAGCTCTTGAGTTTCCAAAAGAAAAAGCCCTTTTTTACAAGCTCCCGAAGGAGTATTTATAAAACAAAACTTGCCCTTTGGGCTCCCTTGACCTTTCATCTTCCTAACCGTTGGGCTGCCTTGCGACCCAGTCCTTTTGCGACCTGCGACCTGCCTGTTGTTGCGACCTGCGACCTGACTGGGTCGCAGGGTCGCAAGTTGTAAGAAAATGAGAGAATGCGACCTTGCGACCTTGCGACTAGTTCACTGGGTTGCGAGGTCGCAAAAGGTCAAAAACCGATGATATGCGACCTTGCGACCTTGCGACTATGTCGCTGGGTCGCAGGGTCGCAAAAGTCGAAAAAACCGAAGATATGCGACCTTGCAACCTTGCGACTAGGTCGCTGGGTCGCTGGGTCGCAAAAGGCAGAAAACCAAAGATATGCGACCTTGCGACCTTGCGACTAGGTCGCTAGGTCGCGGGGTCGCAAGAGGTGGAAAACCGAATAGATGCGACCTTGCGACCTTGCGACTAGGTCGCTGGGTCGCGAGGTCGCGGATCGCGGAAAAAGATAAAAATGCGACCTTGCGACCTTGCGACTAGGTCGCTAGGTCGCGGGGTCACGACTTTCGGAAAAAATTAGAGATGCGACCTTGCGACCTGCTGGGATTTGCGACCTGCGGCTTCAAAAGGGTTGCAGATCTGCGGATTTTATAGCAGTGTTCCTTATCTCACGTTCTTCGCTTTGAAAACCGGTCCTCCTGCTTGCTGCGAAAAAACTCTGCTCATCGTGCAAACCCAAAGGTCCTTCCTGCAATAAAATAACATAGGTCACGGAAATGCTAAGGTCATTTTAATTAATTTGAAAAAGAGAAAACAATGAATTTAGAAACCCTGTGTGGTCAAATGTTATGTCGCAGCGTGGTCCTTATCAATTTCTCTTGGGATCCGAATGTTTGCAGTGAAAACCCATTGATGAGGAAAAGGGCTTTTGCCTGTGCCATATTTCACTGCATGTTCTGCCCACTTTGGATAACGACATTCTACATATTGACCACGCAGAAATTTGGCAGACACACGTTCAGCGTTTAGGATCTCTATAGCGTTTGCAGTAAACTTTCAAGAGCATAAACCTGCACTGGTCTCAAAACTCCTTAGAAGAATCGAGTGGTTGAGAGCTTCGTGCAATCTCTCCACGGCACCATGACTGAAATTTCATCTGTGAAATGCTATGACAGATGCATCGATAGATCACAGCTCTTTGGGCTCCATCAATTTTAATTCA
This sequence comes from Pinus albicaulis, assembly GCA_034641835.2. Classification (NCBI taxonomy): domain Eukaryota; kingdom Viridiplantae; phylum Streptophyta; class Pinopsida; order Pinales; family Pinaceae; genus Pinus; species Pinus albicaulis. The sequence goes on from CM076581.1 coordinate 848,480,826, forward strand.
CACGCTAAAAGGCAGGACTCAAGATTCCTGCGTTGAACTAAAAACTCCAGATCATAGCTCTTTGGGCTCCATCGATTCAGATGATAGATCATAGCTCTTTGGGCTCCATCGATTCTAATTCCAATGCAGAGGCCATAGGTACGACAGAGAGAACGCTATCTGGTGTAGGAGCCATGGTTTTTTCCCCATCGTTTTGTGAAAATCATTTTCCATAGTCGCTGTGTGTTTGTTCAAACGAGCGTTCCTGCTTTTCCCTGCACAAATCAATATTCTATGGCAATGACAGAGCTGTCACAGCGAAATCTATGCATATGCATTCGGGATGGAATAATATTTCCAGTTTTCCACACTATCACAACTGAATCCACGGCTAGATCCATGCGCATGCATTCAAAAAAGAATTATATGCCGTTTTTCGTGCTATCACGGCTAAATCTACGCTGGAGAATAGCCAAACGATGCTCGGCATCAAAAACCGCGCTTCCCATAATTAACTTCACCGCTGTAACGGTACGCGCAAAATGGGAGTGGTAAGAGGAAAATAACCCTCCATGTGGGGCCTTAATCATGGCCGGAAGTGCGCCTCCCAACATGGAAATCAAACACAAAACGAGAAACAGCTAATGACGATCATGACTGATGTTGACAAGAACGAGGAAATCGCTCCATCTCAGCGTTAAGTAAAAGGAGACCAAATAATCTTATGGCAACACAAATTAACAATGCGATCTTTGCCACGTGTTTTCTCAAACTTTCTAGGGTTACGTCGAATGCTGTGAACGTGAGAAAATTGAATGTCGATGACTACCTTAAAGAGCCTTGCTGCAACTACCGTGTGGAAAATTCGACTCTTTGTTCGACTGCTCTGCGTTGTGGTTATTATAAAATTGCCATCACAGTTCTGCTCCAAATGTTTTAATACTCTGGCGTAGAAGCACATGAACACGCTGCAAATTGGTTCTGCGCCATGTCTCCAACGTAACGTTGACTGCCACATATATATGCTCCAAACAATTGCTGAGTTGGAAAACCTGCCATCGAATGCCACGTGTTGCACCATCTCTCGTGGTTTGAAACGTATGGCTTCATCCCTTTCGTGCCTTAGTTGCACGCACCATAGTTATTATGACTGTTATATATGTATGTTCTCCAAACATTTATCCAAAAAATGTGTCTTCGTATAGTTCGACATTCCTCTTGATTAAACCCGTCAATAGTTATTACGACATTTTCATCGTAAATCCGTTATAAAACGCAGGCTTGACCACTTATTGTATATCTTGCTCCATGCTAACGAACGTCGGGCTCCATGCCACGTGGCCATGTAGTTTCGTTGCTGCAGCACTCCGCTCCACGTGTATGTATAAACGTTGAAAGGTTTAAGTTTGAAACGTTAACCACCACGTATAAAACGCTTCCATTTGGCTGCACGCAACGTACATGTCGAATGTATGACTCCATGCAATGTGTATTCATATCATTCTGCACCGGGTTTCAACGTAAAGTTGACCGAACATTTGCTGAACCTTTGCGCCCGCTCCACATTTTACAAATAAAACCGTTGTATGTCAAACAAAACCCCGCCATCGACGTTGAACTCCCTGCAACGTGTCCATGCACGTTTGCGCCATGCAACGTTGGAATTCCGTGCATTGCGTGTCTTCATGCAACGTGTCTTCATATAGTTGTGATCCGCCATTTCAAACGTAAATTTGACCACCCCATGTACGTGCCATCGAATGTTTGACATTTTATATGGTTTGGAAATGACATGGGTTTGCGCTTTGGTTTTATTACATAACATTTAAAACCATAGTCTTGGTCCACCGGATGCGCACCATCTATAATGTTTTCCATAGTTTTACTTCACGCTTTGAACGTAACTTTGAAAACTCCATCATAAAAATATTCGTGCTCAATTGCAATGGGTTTTGATATGGTTCTAATCTGTTTTCTAATACAGCCTTAAAAACATATGTTGGCGCCTTGTATTGGATATATGGATGTGTGCCCACTTACCAAGTTTCCGCCATAGTTTTGGTTCCACGGTCTCTGGTGGTTTTGAAACCTCATGTTTTCGAACCTGGTCTTAATTCGATCATTTGCTTTATTTCATAATATGAAGGCTTCTTGTTTTGAAAGATCGAGAGTCGAAATATGCTACTCAAGCCACATTGATGGCCCTTTTAATATTGAGCCTTTCTGCCTTGTAGTTCCAGAGACTGTTTGCATATGCATCAATGCGCCTGGAAACCAAAAGGTGCATGCGTTTAAACATCACCTTTTAGGTTCAATTTGAAGTTCTCCATCCCTTATGGTCTCGCATAGACCAACTTTATGGATATGAAAGAGCAAAGGAGACTAGGGTTTTAATGCCATTTCCTAGCTCCACGTTGTACTCCTTGCAGCATAAATAATTTCACACCATGTAGCTTAGGATTCATAAATGTTGCTTCTTAAAGATGCGCTCACATATTTTAAAACTCTGCCTTTGGCTTGCCACACCAATATGTGTGCTTTCGCACTGCTACCTGGCACGAGAACGCCTTGAATGAGATGGCCATTGTCTAGAGAAAACTTCTGAGTCTGCTTTGTTCACCGGGCTATACTAGACTCATCGAAGTGGCGAAATATGTTTCTTTGCGTGCGCCCATCGACATTGAGATGGTATGATGCAGGATCTGGACATTTCTAATGGAGAGCTTTTAAGCATCTGGCACGCACTAGTGAAGAAAGCTCTTGCATCACTGACATAGAAGGTTCTCTCTGATCAACATGTATCACACCATCCTCCTTTAACGGTACTAGTCGCTCTCTCCTCCTCCTCCCTTGTTTCACAACTTGGCTTTGTTGTTGAGCCCAATTTATTACCCTTGATGTCGTGACAAGACTGAGGAGTTTGTCACCCGTGGGGTCGACCTGCGTGGAACATTACGACATCATAATTATTCTTTGATAATGGTGACCACAGATAACACATATGAAACTAACAAGTTTAAGAGAAGTAAATCAAACAACATGCTTAATGGCCCACGGTGAGAAGGCCCTTAATCGTTAAAACAAAAAGGTTTCCATTCAAACGTATGCATGGCAATCTCATTACACATGGCACGACTGCGTTACGAATGTTTGAACGTATGCTAGATGATCTTTCCCACGTATGGAATGATTGCAGCGACAGCATCAAGTCATGGTGATGGGACAACTCGTGAGGGGTTGGGGATAGGTTGGCGGGATGTCGTTGACTGCAGGTCAGGTGAAAGACTTTAACGCCTAGGCGAGCAGAGGGGGACCCGAAATTTTAAATATACCCAAAATTTTGGGTGGTGTTGTAGCGGCTACAACAAATGGCGAACCACTGGTAGAATCCAGCATCTCTGTCAATATCACCACAATAGTCTGAGTCCGGATAATGATGCAAGGGAATATTGAACAAGTTTCGTGGGTACCCTTTGTATTACTTTGGCCCTTTATAGGTATGCCTAATCCTTGTGCCTCAACTAAGTCTCACAAATCAGAACACATCAAAGAGAAAGATCACAGACGCAAGTAGCTTGTTGATGATGTGAAGAGCAAGGCACTGGGTTTATTATTTCCAGGATTTTTTAAAGTAAGTTTTTGGTGTTGCTCCGCTGCCAGCAGGCCTGGACAGTACCCCGGCGGAGTCACTTCAAGAAATCACAAACGTTGCTCCGCTGCCAGCGAGCCTGGTCAGTATCCCGGCGGAGTCGTTGCATTACCTCTCTGCACAGGAAGCCTTTCTCGATCCTTTACCCTTATTTGTTTCATGTGCTTACAACACTTATTTTCATGTGCTCATGGCACTTATTTTCGTGGGCGGATGAGGGATCCCGACTTATTTTACGGGAAAGAGAGGTTGTTTCTTGTTTTTGCAGAAACTGAAAGATATCCTGATTTGGGTTTGCCTTCGTGCCAAACCTTCACATCCCATTCACCACAATAGGCGAAGCGTGCAAAACAAATCATTAAAACGTCCAAGACTATGATGGGCACAAGGCTTAGGCTTATGGGTATGGGCCATTTCAAACTCATTAGGTTTCCCACAATCAACTGGCTCGTATCTCCCCAGATAATAAGTTTAGACTCATAGGCATCCTGTTGAGAATATGACTTCGATGACTGGTCCTAAGAGAAAGTTGCCTCTTGAGATAGCCACCGCAACCTCACGCAAAACAATGGGGTTACTGTTTCAGCAATCAGGGCAAAACAAGACTGTAAGGTGTTAGGGTTGCAATGAGGGCTCATGAAGTGGCAGGCGATATGAAAAAAATGATGTGAGGGAAAGAGAGTGCGACGCAATGTAATAAGCAAGGCCCAAGATGCAACGCAACACCATGTGCAAGAAAGATCAACCGGCTGCAGGTGGAAAAGAGGCGTAATACAAGCAATGATTATTTATGCAACAACAAGTAATTGAAAAGGAAATGAAAGGAAAATACTTGTAACACGACAATGCCTAAACTATTAATCGTAAACAAAAATAACAAACACACTTTTAAATCATGAAGTAAAATTTAGCAAGTAAACCTAATTAACTTTGAACTAATTTTTTTTTTTTTTTTTTATTGCAGGTCCTAGCTAGCCTACACCTAAACCCTAGTTTAACCAATGATGTGGTCGGGTTATGTAAAATCAGCTTTCCAGTGTAGCCACCGCATTAGTCCCCGACCTGCAAGAACAATAATGATCAGGATTAGAGCGAGTATCCAAAAAAGTGCAGCAGCAACAAAACTTACCTGAGGAGCAGGAGCCACGGCAAGATGATCAGAGATACTTACCATAGAACATGCCAGAACAGATTGCGCAAGCTGAATCCCATTCTCATCTTGATAACCAGCAATATGCTCTTGAAACTCAACATTATTGATGAATGACACAAAATCATTCGTGCACGATCCTGGATTTGAGGGGTGATGGGTAAGCCAATTCCTATTTGCAAGCACATTCACCGAATGGGGTTGGTCGAGTTGATCGACAAACTCATCATGGTGTTGGGGACCATATGTTTTATGGAATGGAAACAGTAAGCAAGTGCCAGGCGAATTATAGATGCATGCACATCCAAGCATAGAAACCCTAGTTTCGAAACCCCTAGTCCGGGGTTGCTCCTGGGTTTGGTCAAGGGTATGGGGATCCGAATCCACGTTTAGTGGAGCCTGAAATTCCTCACCGCCTTGAACAAACTCTAGACCTTTGAGCAAGGGGCTTTCCAACTTTGACTGCTTGGCGAGATTAACACGCAAGTAGATGTGATCATGGATTGTGGTGGGTTGCAGAATGTCAGTAGGCTTTTTATCAATTTGGTCAAATGTTTGCACGCTGACAGATTGATAGATCGATATATCAGATTCTTTAGATTCGCCAGGGTAGGGTGGATTTACCGCGATTATGCTGGGAGGAGCGTGGTATTTTGGGATTGTTATCTCAAAACGGTTGGCAGAAGCTGAAGCGCTTCGACTTTCTAATGGGTACTTGAAACTTCCCAAAGCGAATCATCGAATGCTGGTGTCTCCATATGGTCCAAAAAGAGATGTGAGTGACAATTCTTAGTGGTGTGATTGAATATGTTTTCAGATAAGGAGTGATCACTACAACCATCGATGTGGTCGAGTTGGGTACCTGGCATGTCAGGCTCCCCGAGAGTTACCGACTGGGACGGATCAATAAAGAGGACATCTTGAGGTTGCCCAGTCAGATAATCACTCCTATGGCTGTCTAAAGATTCCGAGTAAGAAAAATTAGATCTAAAAGATTCATCAATTTTGATCTGTGATTGTGGAACACCATCTGCGTGCTTATGATTGTCGCCAATACCAGTATAAGGAAATTTTGAACGTCTCGAAGAAATTACTGGTGTGGTGGGATCGGGAAACCAACCAGGGAATAATGAACGAATAGATTGAGTCGCAGGGGCATTAACCATACGAGGCTTTCCAACCCGCGCATCCATGTCATTCAGAGAAAACGATGATCTGGAAAACCTTGTAAGGGAATCAACTTTATGCGGGGTAGGAGTCGATTCATAATCCGTATGTGAACTAGATTCATAGTCCGAATCTGAACTAGATTCATAATCCAAATATGAACCAGATTCATAACCCGAATGTGAACCAGATTCATAGTCCGAATCTGAACCAGATTCATAATCCAAATATGAACCAGATTCATAGTCCGAATGTGAACCAGATTCATAATCCGAATGTGAACCAGATTCATCATCCAAATGTGAATCTGATTCATAATTCAAATGTGAACCAGAGTTAGGACTAAGTCCAGGAAGACATCGAGTGGGCTCGGGGTAGGTTTCATGAGCCAAAAGAGATAATGAGCCACTGTGGTTTTCAAACTCTGACGTCATGGTGCGTGCGGGATTCAAAGGTAGTGCAATAGGTCTTATCCTCTTGCCAGTGTCTATCCTTTCTTAGGACTTTCGAGGTCACAACTCCACTGCCCGACAACTCAGGAGGAGGGGTGAGAATATCACAAATAGCAATACTCTCCTTGGAGGCCTGAATGTGGTCTGGACTCGGGAGATGGACACTGAAGCGTTAGGGACAAAATCTGAACAGCTAGTAACTTGCGGGTCACCATAGGGAACACTAGGATCTAACTGAAATTGTTCAAGGGAAACGATAATCACATACTTGAACTGTTTACTTAAACATTTCCAATCGACATCCCTCTCAGGGAACTCAAAACAATAATGAACAAATCTGATAGCGAACTCGTCTAAAGATTCCTGAGGTTCCATTATGATGTCATTTAACTTTATTACAACGTTATGAAGATCATACCTGTGAAAAGCTTGTTGTAAGTCCCTGGCGAGTTGTTCAAACGAGTGGATGGAAGCTTCCGGCAATGTGCAGCACCATTTCTCAGCGCGACCTTCGAGAGTGAGGAAGAAAATAAAACAAATGAAACCTTCATTTTCAATTTTGTAGCACTCACCAAAGTCATAGAACTCTAAAAGGTGCTGGGTTATAGGTACCCCATTTTCACCATCGAATTTTAACTGGGACAAGTGATACATAATTTTATCGGGGATGAAGTACCTAGGTTCATAAAAATCCGACAAACATCTCGGGAGAATGATTTGGGAACGAGCCATTACAGATATGAGATTAACTGCAGGCTCTAAGGGCTCAGCTTTTCATCTGGCCCCCCTTCTTGTTAAACATATGGTCGGAGGTCAGGCCCTCCTTCTAGCGCCAATTCTGTTGACGGGAAAATATGTCCGGCCAACAGTAGGGGATCTCCCCGGTAGAGAAGTCCCAATTAGACATGAACCGTTTGGAAGTAGGGATCCGTCCCGGTGTCGTGGCTACCCGCCCAAGACGCCTTCCCCTTTGGTCTCAAAAAGAACTACGATTGAAAACCAACGGACACACACTTATTCACATGATACGAGGAATACATGATTTATGCATCAAACTTGAATAGAACACTATGCATAGCGAGGCAGCTGAATAAAACATATGCGCCAAAGAGGTGTTGTTGTTAGCGTACATCTTTGGGGTAATGCTTGTGAGCAGTGACCTGAAAGAAATAGTTCTTTATGGCGAGATGTCCCTTTACTTTCTGAAAGGTAAAATGAAATGCTAACAAAATAGTTCATTAACATTCATTAATAGAGCAAATGGTAAACTGAACATCATCAACACAAACACAGATAGCCATGATGCATAAATGGTGCTATAAAGAGGGCAACTTCATTAATCAAAAGATGTTTTGAAACTGTATAAGAAAATACACATAGTGTTCGCACAACAAAACACATCATCCAACAAAGGGGTTTTAACAAGTATCTGTATTCATATGCACAAGAGTATAATCTTTCAATACAATGCTATGTAGCTCTTGAGTCTCCAAAAGAAAAAGCCCCTTTTTACAAGCTCCCGAAGGAGTATTTATAAAACAAAACCTACCCTTTGGGCTCCCTTGACCTTTCATCTTCCTGACCGTTGGGCTGCCTTGCGACCCAGTCCTTTTGCGACCTGCGACCTAGCTGCTGTTGCGACCTGCGACCTGACTGGGTCGCAGGGTCGCAAGTTGTAAGAAAATGAGAGAATGCGACCTTGCGACTACGTCGCTGGGTTGCAGGGTCGCAAAAGGCGAAAAAACCGAAGATATGCGACCTTGCGACCTTGCGACTAGGTCGCTGGGTCGCAGGGTCGCAAAAGGCAGAAAACTGAAGATATGCGACCTTGCGACTAGGTCGCTGGGTCGCGGGGTCGAAAGAGGTGGAAAACCAAAGAGATGCGACCTTGCGACCTTGCGACTAGGTCGCTGGGTCGCGGGGTCACAAGAGGTGGAAAACCGAAGAGATGCGACCTTACAACCTTGCGACTAGGTCGCTGGGTCGCGAGGTCGCGAATCGCGGAAAAAGATAAAAATGCGACCCTGCGACCTTGCGACTAGGTCGCTGGGTCGTGGGGTCGCGACTTTCAGGAAAAATCAGAGATGCGACCTTGCGACCTGCTGGGATTTGCGACCTGCGACTTCAGCAGGGTTGCAGATCTGCGGATTTTATAGCAGTGTTCCTTATCTCACATTCTTCGCTTTGAAAACCGGTCCTCCTGCTTGCTGGGAAAAAACTCTGCTCATCGTGCAAACCCAAAGGTCCTTCCTGCAATAAAATAACATAGGTCACGGAAATGATAAGGTCTTTTTAATTAATTTGCAAAAGAGAAAACAATGAATTTAGACCCCCTATGTGGTCAAATGTTATGTCGCAGCGTGGTCCTTATCAAGTTCTCTTGGGATCCGAATGTTTGCAGTGAAAACCCATTGATGAGGCAAAGGGCTTTTGCTTGTGCCATCTTCCACTGCATGTTCTGCCCACTTTGGATAACGACGTTCTACATATTGACCATGCAGAAAGTTGGCAGAAACACGTTCAGCGTTTAGGATCTCTATAGCGTTTGCAGTAAACTTTCAAGAGCATAAACCTGCGCTGGTCTCAAAACTCCTTAGAAGAATCGAGTGGTTGAGAGCTTCGTGCAATCTCTCCACGGCACCATGACTGAAATTTCATCTGTGAAATGCTATGACAGATGCATTGACAGATCACAGCTCTTTGGGCTCCATCAATTTTAATTCACACGCTGAAAGGCAGGGCTCAATATTCCTGCGTTGAACTAAAAACTCCAGATCATAGCTCTTTGGGCTCCATCGATTCAGACGATAGATCATAGCTCTTTGGGCTCCATCGATTCTAATTCCAATGCAGAGACCATAGGTACGACAGAGAGAACGCTATCTGGTGTAGGAGCCATGGTTTTTTTCCCCATTGTTTTGTGAAAATCATTTTCCATAGTCGCTGTGTGTTTGTTCAAACGAGCGTTCCTGCTTTTCCTTGCACAAATCAATATTCTATGGCAATGACAGAGCTGTCACAGTGAAATATATGCATATGCATTCTGGATGGAATAATATTTCCAGTTTTCCACACTGTCACAACTGAATCCACGGCTAGATCCATGCGCATGCATTCAAAAAGGAATTATATGCCATTTTTCGTGCTGTCACGGCTAAATCTACGCTGGAGAATAGCCAAACGATGCTCGGCATCAAAACCGCGCTTCCCATAATTAACTTCACCGCTGTAACAGTAAGCGCAAAATGGGAGTGGTAAGAGGAAAATAACCCTCCATGCGGAGCCTTAATCACGGCCAGAAGTGCGCCTCCCAACATGGAAATCAAACACAAAACGAGAAACAGCTAATGACAATCATGACTGATGCTGACAAGAACGTGGAAATCTCTCCATCTCAGCGTTAAGTAAAAGGAGACCAAATCATCTTATGGCAACACGAATTAACAATGCGATCTTTGCCACGTGTTTTCTCAAACTTTCTAGGGTTACGTTGAATGCTGTGAACGTGAGAAAATTGAATGTCGACGACTACCTTAGAGAGCCTTGCTGCAACTACCGTGTGGAAAATTCGACTCTTTGTTCGACTGCTCTGCGCTGTGGTTATTATAAAATTGCCATCACAGTTCTGCTCCAAATGTTTTAATACTCTAGCGTAGAAGCACATGAACACGCTGCAAATTGGTTCTGCGCCATGTCTCCAACGTAACGTTGACTGCCACATATATATGCTCCAAACAATTGCTGAGTTGGAAAACCTGCCATCGAATGCCACGTGTTGCACCATCTCTCATGGTTTGAAACGTATGGCTTCATCCCTTTCACGCCTTAGTTGCACGCACCATAGTTATTATGACTGTTATATATGTATGTTCTCCAAACGTTTATCCAAAAAATGCGCTGATGTCTTCGTATAGTTCGGCATTCCTCTTGATTAAACCCGCCAATATTTATTACGACATTTTCATCATAAATCCGTTATAAAATGCAGGCTTGACCACTTATTGTATATCTTGCTCCATGCTAACGAACGTCAGGCTCCATGCCACGTGGCCATGTAGTTTCGTTGCTGCAGCACTCCGCTCCACGTGTATGTATAAACGTTGAAAGGTTTAAGTTTGAAACGTTAACCACCACGTATACAACGCTTCCATTTGGCTCCACGCAACGTACATGTCGAATGTATGACTCCATGTGATGTGTATTCATATCATTATGCACCGGGTTTCAACGTAAAGTTGACCGAACATTTGCTGAACCTTTGCGCCCGCTCCACATTTTACAAATAAAACCATTATATGTCAAACAAAACCTCGCCATCGACGTTGAAATCCCTGCAACGTGTCCATGCACGTTTGCGCCATGCAACGTTGGACTTCCGTGCATTGCGTGTCTTTATGCAACGTGTCTTCATATAGTTGTGATCCGCCATTTCAAACGTAAATTTGACCACCCCATGTACGTGCCATCGAATGTTTGACATTTTATATGGTTTGGAAATGACATGGGTTTGCGCTTTGGTTTTATTACATAACATTTAAAACCATAGTCTTGGTCCACCGGATGCGCACCATCTATAATGTTTTCCATAGTTTTACTTCACGCTTTGAACGTAACTTTGAAAACTCCATCATAAAAATATTCGTGCTCAATTGCAATGGGTTTTGATATGGTTCTAATCTGTTTTCTAATACAGCCTTAAAAACATATGTTGGCGCCTTGTATTGGATATATGGATGTGTGCCCACTTACCAAGTTTCCGCCATAGTTTTGGTTCCACGGTCTCTGGTGGTTTTGAAACCTCATGTTTTCGAACCTGGTCTTAATTCGATCATTTGCTTTATTTCATAATATGAAGGCTTCTTGTTTTGAAAGATCGAGAGTCGAAATATGCTACTCAAGCCACATTGATGGCCCTTTTAATATTGAGCCTTCTCATTTCTTGTAGTTCCAGAGACTGCTGCATATACCACAAGGAAAACCTCAAAAGGTGCATGCGTTTAAACATCACCTTGGGGTTCACCAGTTTCCATCCCTTATGGTCTTCGCATAGACCAACTTTATGGATATGAAAAAGAGCAGCTAGAGGATCATAGGTTTTAATGCTATTTCACTTCCACAAGCAGAGCCCTTTGTATGATGGTAATAATTTCACAACACAGTTGAGATCTGCAACAGCATTTCTCAAAGATGCGCCCACATATTTGAAAACTCTATCGTTGGCTTGCCACACCAACATGTGTGCCTTCGCACTGCTACCTCGTACGAGAACGCCTTAAACGAGATGGTCATTGTCTAGAGAAATCTTTGGGTCCACTTTGTTCACCGGGCCATACTAGACTCATTGAAGTGGCGAAAAACGTTTCTTTGTGTGCGCCCATCGACATTGAAATGGTATTATGCAGGATCTGGACATTTCCAATGGAGCGCTTTAAGCGTCTGGTGCGCACTAGTGAAGAAAGCTTTTTGCATCAATGACATAAAAGGTCTCTCCGATCACCATGTATCACACTATCCTCATTTTAACAGTACTGATCACTTGCTCCTGATCCTCCCTTGTTCTGCAACTCTGGCCTCGTCGTTGAGCCCACTTTATCACCCTTGATGTTGCGACACGACTGAGGAGTTTGTCACCCGTGGGGTCGACCTGTGTGGAACATTACGACATCATAATTATTCTTTGATAATGGTGACCACAGATAACACATATGAAACTAACAAGTTTAAGAGAAGTAAATCAAACAACATGCTTAATGGCCCACGGCGAGAAGGCCTTTAATCGTTAAAACAAAAAGGTTTCCATTCAAACGTATGCATGGCAATCTCATTACACATGGCGCGACTGCGTTACGAATGTTCGAACGTATGCTAGATGATTTTTCCCACGTATGGCATGATTGCAGCGACATCATCAAGTCATGGTGATGGGACAACTCGTGAGGGGTTGGGGATAGGTTGGCGGGATGTCGTTGACTGCAGGTCAGGTGAAAAACTTTAACGCCTAGGCGAGTAGAGGGGGAACCCGAAATTTTAAATATACCCAAAATTTTGGGTGGTGTTGTAGCGGCTACAACAGAGCTCTATCAATGTTCTATTGTTGGTCCTAAATTGAGGTCTGCAACGTTACTACACATTATTTCATAGTCACAATTATGTTGTATATTAAAGTAAAAAAGTTTTGGCTTTACCCATACTGCAAAGAGCAAGAGGGCTCAACCTATTTTTGACATCCAAAGCATTGATTATCCCTTCAAAAAAAAGGGAGGGCAAAGTGCAAAATGGAAATATAAGTTCCGACATATTTTCAAAGGCTCTCTTCTATACCCACAAGAGTACTATTTTAAAAATTGATTACACAAACTTATGCAAAATACATTAATGATAATTCCTGTCAGCTTCACTAGAGTTCTTGCATTGGAACAATTGGATGCCAAGGCTTGGGTTCATAAGCTAGATACATACTTCCACTTGAACTCCATGTGGGATATCGATGCTATTTGATTTTCTACCCTTCATTTGGAAGGGGATGCCCAAGAGTGGTGGTACCATGGGATAATCATGTTGGGACATATTCACATCACTTCTTACACAGAGTACACCTGGAGGCTGTTGGAGAGGTTTGAGAGGAAAGACCCAAAGTTACATTTCAGGAAGTTAGCCCATCTGAGGCAAACTTTTAGCGGAAAGGAAAACATTATGAAGTTTTAGAGATTGGCAGTGACGGTGACTAGCATTTCAGAGGCTCGGTGGATCATGCTATTTGAGGAGTGGCTAGTAGAGCCATTGCATGGTTGGGTGAGGGCCTACAAGCCCACATCTTTGGAGAATTCTATCTCCAAGACCCTGGATATGATTGACGTTGTGCCCAAGACCTGAGCCTTTGTCCCCACAAGACCCACTAGACCATAGGGGAACCAAGACACTATACCACCCTAGAGGGATGGAAGACGTGGTCAGATGGATGAGGAGACCTAGAGGGACATTAGGAGGAGGAAGTTGTGCTTCACGTGCCAAGAACCCTTGGCACCTGGGCACAAGTGCACCAAGGGCAAGGCCCACTACATTGAGGTGTATTTAGATAGTGAGTCGGTTGAGGAGTTTGAGGTTCGAACAGATCTGGGAGATGAGGGAGGACTGTTAGTATGAATTCTTTGTCGAAGCGTACGAAAAAGAACCACTTTAGCTACGCATAACTAATAGCCCTAACAACAATAATGGCTGCAAAACATCTTCAGATCTGCAATTAGTAGTTAAAGTGCTGCAACAAAAAGATCTATAAATGGAGAGATATTAAGCAGTAAAGTAAAGAGTTTGCTCCATGCATCCAACAGACAAGACAAGAACACGATTTTTGAATGAATTTTTATATTACAGGGCACCTGGGAGGAAACAAGAAGGTGTATCCAGATCTCCTCAATGGGATGGGTTCTTTGTAGTCCTCATCACTTCAGATCTAAGCTTTCTCTCTCTTGTAGATGTAGAAAACCCAATGTAGAAGGTAAAGCTCAATGGGAGCAACAATGGCAGAAAATGAGACCGAGTGTATAGATCTAGAGTGATCTAGTATGCAACAAAAGGTGAAGAATGATGGGGAAAACCCTCCTATTTATAACAAAATATTGGGTCCTTCTAGATCTTGGTGCATGATTAAAGTAATGTTAATCACATCTAGATCCACCTCTATGGAATATTTTATTATTATTTGTTGGAGGGAAAGGGTGTTTGACTTGGGTCAAATCCCTTGATTAGTGGAAAATAAATAAATAAATGATTTATTTATCTTTTTAAGGAAGTGGTTGGGATATAATCAAATAAATAATGATTTAGTTGATTAATGGTGGTTGATTTGGTCATATTTAACAAGGAATATTATTTAAATAATTATTCCTAGAAAATAATAAGATAACTATGGGTTTATCTCATTAATTTCTTTGTTTTTGTGTTAAACATGACTGGGAATAATAATTAAATTATGGTTTAATTAATTATTCCTTTTGGGGTTTCCTAATTAACATAGTGAAAGCAGTTTTACTTGGGGTAAAACTGGTCTTACATGGTGTACTTGAGTCCATCTAATGATGAAGAGTTAGATGACCAAAAAAATGGTGTAACAAGGACCATCATTAGGGGGAGCACCACCATCACCACTACCACCTGGAGGGGGACCGTTTTCCCCATCAGGGGAATTTATTGCTTCACTTTGGGGAGTTTCAAAATATTTGACACTCAGGATTAGGGGGATGGTACAGGGGCAATAAGTTTCAGTTCGGGTAGACAGTGGGGCCACCCACAACTTTATTGATTCCCAGATGGTGGAGTGTAGGGGCATCCACAAAAAGACATTTGAAGGGTTCTTGTTGGTGCCAGGAGACCGTACCATGTAGTGCATGAAGTACGCTCCCGGGTTGACTGTGATGATGGGGAACTACTTGGTTATTGATCACTTTTTTGTAGTTGATGTCCCAGATACCAACATGGTGTTGGGTGTCCAGTGGTTATACTCACTGGGGAGGGTCACCACTGACTGGCAGAAGTTAGAGATAGAGTTTATGGGGCCAGATGGGAATCTAGTATTGTTGAGGGGCATGCACTCTTTCCCACCCCAGATAGTTTCAACACACTGGATGGAGGTGGATCTACGACATGGGGACATAGAATGGGCGGTTGAGTTGAGGATTTTGGAGACATGGGCCCAAGGATGACCAATGCACCGAGACATACAAGCCCTATTGGAGAGGCATCAAGGGGTTTTGGGGATATCCCTCTAGGCAGGCCACCAAGCCGAGGGTTCAAACACACTATCAAGTTGGAGGAGGGAGTGCATGCAGTTATCACGACCTTGTATAGGTATCCCAAAGCCTATCGAGATGAGATTGAGAGGGCCATTCATGAGCTGCTAAGATTGGAGCACATCAGACCCAATTCAAGTCCCTTCGCTTCTTCTGTGGTGTAGGTGAAGAAGGATGGGACAATCCACATGTGCATTGACTACAAGGCCCTAAATATGAATACATTGAAGAACATGTACCCTATTCCATGCATTGATGAGTTGATGGACGAGCTTAGAGGAGCGAAATACTTATCTAAGATAGATCTGCGCTTGGGGTACCACTAGATTCGGGTGAGGGAGAAGGATATCCCTAAGACTGCCTTTCGTTGCCACGACAGACATTTTGAGTTATGGGTGATGCCCTTCGGGCTAACCAATTCTAATGCTACATTCAGTCTTGTATGAACCACGTATTTCCTAGGCAGTTGTAGTGCTTTGTCCTTGTCTTCTTTGACGACATACTCATATATATCAGGATGTGGGAGGAGCACCTTCAACATTTAGAGGTAGTACTTCACATACTAGAGGAGCAACAACTGGATGCGAATATGTCCAAATGTGAGTTTGGATTGACATATATGTTGTACCTTGGTCATATGATTGGCCCATAGGACGGATTAAAGGTACACCAAGAGAAGATCACGACCATTTTGTATTGTCCAACACCCAAGAATGTGACTGAGTTGAGGGGGTTCCTGGGCATTTGTACGTACTACAAGAGATTTGTATGAGGATGCTCACAGCTTGCAACACCCCTCACGGACTTGTGGAAGAAGGGGGCTTTTGAGTGGACGTAGGTAGCAAAGGAGGCATTTGAGCGTCGCAAGAAGGTCATGAGCAACTGTTATGTTTTGGCTTTGCCTGATTTCACTCGACCATTTGTATTGGAGTGTGATGCTTCAAGTGAAGGAGGCCGTGTTGATGTAGGGAGGCCACCCCATAGCCTTTGGGAGTAGAAAGTTGCTACCCCATGACCGATTTCATTTATGACAAGGAGATGTTGGCCGTGTTGCAAGCCTTGGCCAAATTTAGACAGTACTTGGTGGGGAATCGGTTCAAGGTGAAGATTGATCACAACAATCATCGATTCTTCCTGGAGTAACATACATTGCAGGAGAGGCAACATAAGTGGGTGAGTAAGCTCTAGGCTTAAGACTTTGATATCCAATACATAAAGGGAAAGCACAACATAGTGGCAGATGCGCTTTCCTGGAGGCCTTAATACTCTCTATGATGGACGTTGCACATGATTGGAAGGCCCAACTCTTGGTTGAGTATTCCAAGGACAAACATGCTTGTGAGATACTAGATGACACACATGGGGATGATAGATTCTAGGTGATGGATGGTGTGATCTACTACAAAGGCTGAATATACTTAGTGTCAGGATCCCATGTCAGAGACAAGGTTATGCAGGTAGCTCACAACTACCCTCTTGCAGCACATCTGGGTTTTCTCAAGACTTACCATACAAGAGGCATGTACAAGAGTGCATAACCCATCAGAGGAATAAGGTGGAGTTGTCACACCTGACTGGTCTATTATAGTCTCTTCCCTTTCCGGAGAGGAAGTAGGAGAGTGTGTCCATGGACTTCATCATGTGACTTTCGACGATACATGGGAGAGATTGCATCTACGTGGTGGTAGATCACTTGAATAAATTTTCCCATTTCTTTGCGATCTCATCGAGATATTCAACCTCATAGGTGGTCGAGTTGTTCTTTCGAGAGGTGTTTTGATTGCATTGGCTCCCAAAGAACATAGTCAGTGACAAGGATAGTAGATTCATGGGGGCCTTCTAGCATGAGTTGTTCCAACTAGTGGGAACCAAGCTTATACCCAACACCAACTATCACCCACAGAAGGATGGGCATATTGAGATAGTGAACAAATGGCTGGAGGGTTACCTACACAATTATGGCACGGGACAACATAGGGTGTGCGTGAAGTGGCTACACTTGGGCGAGTTCTGCTACAACACTACTTACCACATGTCGAATCTTGGTATGTCTCCCTTTTGAGCACTTTATGGTTATGATGCAATTTCTTTTTCTGACATGATATTTGGAGATAGCAGGGCCCCGGGGGCAAAGGATTGGGTCCAAGAGAGCCAGGAGATTCTTAAGGTTCTTACGGATAATTTTCAGGTAGTAAAAAATCAACAAAATATCTACGCTAATAAGCATAGTGTGGAGAGACAGTTCGAGGTAGGGGACATGGTCTACCTATGTTTGCAGCCTTACCGACAATCTACACTCAAGCAGAAATGGGCAGAGAAGCTCAAGCAACGCTTCTATGGGCTATACAAGGTGACCAGGAGAGTTGGAGAGGTAGCTTACAAGCTGGAGTTACCCCCAGAGAGCAGAATTCACAACATATTTCATGTCTCTTTCCTGAAAAAGGCGTTAGGGAAGCGGGTTACGACAGTCAATGAGTTGCCTCTGTTGGATGATGAGGGACACTTGATATTGACACCCGAGACCATATTGGAGACCAGGGAGAGGAAGCTAAGAAACAAGGTCATCCGAGAGCACTTGGTCAAGTGGAAATACTTGCCAGTTGAGGATGCCACATGGGAAAATGAGCAGAGTTTGCAGCACCCAGTTTTACAATTGCTTGGGGATAAGCAACATTTGGGAGGGGAAAACTTTAATGTCACTTCCTAAATAATTTTTTCAATAGTACCACAAATTTTCCATTTTGCTAATTTTGGGCACCTAAGATAATTTTGGAGAGGAAATATAGGACAAAGGGGTTGAAATGTTTGCCTTAGTGGAATGTGGGGGCCACCTCCCCAACTAATATGCACTCCTTAAGGAGGGAGAAATCGTTTGGCCAAGGGAATAGGTTTGAATTTCCTAGTGAGGGGCCCACATGGAGGAAATGAACAAAAAATATAAATAGGAGAGAGGAAGCAACATTTGAGGCCTTTTGATAATTTGACAATTGAAGTGTTGCTCTAGTTGTTTAGCAAAGTTACATAGTGTTGTTCAACACAAGAGTTTCCCAAGGAGGAATCTCAACCTTTCTTCAGTGGACTCTGAGTACCACCCTAGGAAGGATCCTTCATCAGTTTCAGGAGTTGGAGAGAGGGCCACACATGTGGTACTGTTTCTGGGCCAACTGAGACATAGTTTAGGTTGCCACGCAGAGAGTTGAGGAAGAGCTAGAGTTGGGAGCTGCAACATTGTCGAAGTAATTTTTGGTCAATTCTAGGAAAAAGGAGGAAGATTTGCAAGGGTAGAATTCAACATACAACATCAAATTGATTTTCTGGAGGAGAAACTACGTCATCTTACCCAGAAACTGCGCAATCATTGTGGAGGCACAATTTTGGGGTGGCTTGTGAAGGGTTTTTGAGAGCTAGGTTTTTTGGGGTTGGTTTGGGGTGAAATCGAGAAGAATTTTCCAGCCATTTTGGGACATTCATTCCAACATCAGTCACAATTCTAGTTTTTCTACACTTAGAGGGTCAAGGAATTTGAGGCCATTTTTGGAGCATCAAAACCAGGGTAAACCCTTTTTGGGCTTTTCTAGGTTTTTGACAAGGATTCCATGACTAATTTATCAAAATTTTCTAAGCAGTTAGGAGGGGGAAAATCTGGGTATCAATACAACCAACAGTGCAAAAATCACAAGGGCAGGGTAGATTTTTAGTGGGAAAATTCCAGCAACAGTTTGGCATTGATAAAACATCCACCTGAGGCTTCTAGCTTGCCTTGTGAAAGCCAGGGTGCACAATTTTATTTATTTATTTTATTTTATATCTTTATTCTAATATATTGTATTCCAACAAGATCTTATAATAAAATTTTCCCATTTTGGTGTGTTTGGAGCATTTATGTTTTATGGGCATTTGCTGAAAAAAATTGTGTTGGGTTTATTGCATGTTTTTGTTATCACTGTTAGTTTTTCCATTAGGAATATTACACCTTGAGAGATTTGATCAACATATCAAGTCAGATTTGAAACAAAAGTAAAGTAATCCTTGCAGATCAAAGGGCATTCTTTAAATCACACAAGAAGAGCCTAGGAGACACCTTCATCGAATGATAAAATGATAACATACTTTGAGCATATTTTGAGTTGACAGTAGAGTGCATTCATGATGACATTAATTGAAGATTCTTCAAGCCTTTGTTGAAACAACAATCACTCTTGAAGCATAGTTGAAGACCAACACTTGAAGTGTTCAGGAGGCCATACAGAGAGTTGAGGAGGAAGAGCTAAAGTTGGGAGCTACAACGTTTTCAAAATAATTTTTGGTCAATTCTAGGAAAAAGGAGGAAGATTTGCAAGGGTAGAATTCAACATACAACATGAAACTGATTTTTTGGAGGAGAAACTACATCATCCTACCCAAAAACTGCACAATCATTGTGGATGCACAATTGCAGGGTGGCTTGTGAAGGGATTTTGAGAGCTGGGTTTCTTGGGGTTTGTTTGGGGTGCAATCGAGAAGATTTTTCCAGCCATTTTGGGACATTCATTCCAACATCAGTCACAGTTCTAGTTTTTCTACACTTAGAGGAGGGTCAAGGAATCTGGGTCCATTTTTGGAGCATCAAAACCAGGGAAAATACTTTTTTGGTTTTTTCTGGGTTTTTGACAAGGATTCCTTGAATAATTTATCAGAATTTTCTGAGTAGTTAGGAGGGGGAAAATTTGGGTATCAACACAACCAATAGTGCAAAAATCACAAGGCCAGTGTAGATTTTTAGTGGGAAAATTCCAGCAACAATTTGGCATTGATAAAACATCCACCTGAGGCTTGTAGCTTGCCTTGTGAAAGCCAAGGTGCAATTTTTTATTTATTTTTTAATATATTGTACTTCAACAAGTTCTTATAATAAAATTTTCCCATTTTGGTGTGTTTGGAGCATTTATGTTTTATGGACGTTTGCTGAAAAAAATTGTGTTGGGTTTATTGCATTTTTTTGTTATCACTGTTAATTTTTCCATTAGGAATATTACATCTTGAGAGGTTTGATCAACATATCAAGTCAGATTTGAAACAAAAGTAAAGTAATCCTTGCAGATCGAAGAACATCCTTTAAAGCACACAAGAAGAGCCTAGAAGACACCTTCATTGAATGATAAAATGATAACATACTTTGACCATATTTTGAGTTGACAGTAGAGTGCATTCATGATGACATTAATTGATCATTCTTCAAGCCTTTGTTGAAACAACAATCACTCTTGAAGCATATTTGAAGACCAACACTTGAAGAGTTCAGGAGGCCACGCAGAGAGTTGAGGAGGAAGAGCAAGAGTTGGGAGCTACAACATTTTCGAAGTAATTTTTGGTCAATTCTAGGAAAAAGGAGGAAGATTTGCAAGGGTAGAATTCAACATACAACATCAAACTAATTTTTCAGAGTAGAAACTACATCATCCTACCCAAAAACTGCACAATCATTGTGGATGCACAATTGCGGGGTGGCTTGTGAAGGGATTTTGAGAGCTGGGTTTCTTGGGGTTGGTTTGGGGTGCAATCGAGAAGATTTTTCCAGCCATTTTGGGACATTCATTCCAACATCAGTCACAGTTCTAGTTTTTCTACACTTAGAGGAGGGTCAAGGAATCTGGGTCCATTTTTGGAGCATCAAAACCAGGGCAAATACTTTCTGGGGTTTTCTGGGTTTTTGAAAAGGATTCCATGACTAATTTATCATAATTTTCTGAGCAGTTAGGAGGGGGAAAATTTGGGTATCAACACAACCAATAGTGCAAAAATCACAAGGCCAGTGTAGATTTTTAGTGGGAAAATTCCAGCAACAATTTGGCATTGATAAAACATCCACCTGAGGCTTGTATCTTGCCTTGTGAACACCAAGGTGCAATTTTTTTTTTAATATATTGTACTTCAACAAGTTCTTATAATAAAATTTTCCCATTTTGGTATGTTTGGAGCATTTCTGTTTTATGGGCGTTTGCTGAAAAAATTGTGTTGGGTTTATTGCATATTTTTGTTATCACTGTTAATTTTTCCATTAGGAATATTACACCTTGAGAGGTTTGATCAACATATCAAGTTAGATTTAAAACAAAAGTAAAGTAATCCTTGCAGATCGAAGAACATTATTTAAAGCACACAAGAAGAGCCTAGGAGACACCTTCATCGAATGATAAAATGATAACATACTTTGAGCATATTTTGAGTTGAAAGTAGAGTGCATTCATGATGACATTAATTGATAATTCTTCAAGCCTTTGTTGAAACAACAATCACTCTTGAAGCATAGTTGAAGACCAACACTTGAAGAGTTCAGGAGGCCACGCAGAGAGTTGAGGAGGAAGAGCAGGAGTTGGGAGCTACAACATTTTTGAAGTAATTTTTGGTCAATTCTAGGAAAAAGGAGGAAGATTTACAAGGGTAGAATTCAACATACAACATGAAACTGATTTTTTGGAGGAGAAACTACATCATCCTACCCAAAAAATACACAATCATTGTGGATGCACAATTGCGGGGTGGCTTGTGAAGGGATTTTGAGAGCTAGGTATCTTGGGGTTTGTTCAGGGTGCAATCGAGAAGAATTTTCTAGCCATTTTGGGACATTCAATCCAACATCAGTCACAGTTCTAATTTTTCTGCACTTAGAGGAGGGTCAAGGAATATGGGGCCATTTTTGGAGCATCAAAACCAGCGCAAATCCTTTCTGGGTTTTTGATCAGGATTCCATGACTAATTTATCAGAATTTTCTGACTAGTTAGGAGGGGGCAAATCTGGGTATCAACACAACCAACAGTGCAAAAATCACAAGGCCAGTGTAGATTATTAGTGGGAAAATTCCAACAACAATTTGGCATTGATAAAAAATCCACCTGAGGCTTGTAGCTTGCCTTGTGAAAGCCAAGGTGCATTTTTTTTGTTTTTAATATATTGTACTCCAACAAGTTCTTATAATAAAATTTGCCCATTTTGGTGTGTTTGGAGCATTTCTGTTTTATGGGTGTTTGCTGAAATTTTTTTGTGTTGGGTTTATTGCATGTTTTTGTTATCACTGTTAATTTTTTATTAGGAATATTACACCTTGAGAGGTTTGATCAACATATCAAGTCAGATTTGAAACAAAAGTAAAGTAATCCTTGCAGATCGAAGGACATTCTTTAAAGCACACAAGAAGAGCCTAGGAGACACCTTCATCGAATGATAAAATGATAACATGCTTTGAGCATATTTTGAGTTGTCAATAGAGTGCATTCATGATGACATTAATTGAGCATTCTTCAAGCCTTTGTTGAAACAATAGTCACTCTTGAAGCATAGTTGAAGACCAACACTTGAAGAGTTCAGGAGGCCACGCAGAGAGTTGAGGAGGAAGAGTTGGAGTTGGGAGCTGCAACATTGTCGAAGAAATTATTGGTCAATTCTAGGAAAAAGGAGGAAGATTTGCAAGGGTAGAATTCAACATACAACGTCAAACTGATTTTTCGAAGGAGAAACTACATCATCTTACCCAAAAACTGCACAATCATTGTGGATGCACAATTGCGGGATGGCTTGTGAAGGGATTTTGAGAGTTGGGTTTCTTGGGGTTGGTTTGGGGTGCAATCGAGAAGAATTTTCTAGCCATTTTGGGACATTCATTTCAACATTAGTCACAGTTCTAGTTTTTCTGCACGCACTTAGAGGAGGGTCAAGGAATTTGGGGCCATTTTTGGAGCATCAAAACTAGGGCAAACCCTTTTTGGGTTTTTCTGGTTTTTTGACAAAGACTCCATGACTAATTTATTAGAATTTTTCTGAGCAATTAGGATGGGGCAAATCAGGGTATCAACACAACGAACAGTGCAAAAATCACAAGGCCAATGCATATTTTTAGTGGAAAATTTCCAGCAACAGTTGGACATTGATAAAACATCCACCTGAGGCTTGTAGCTTTCCTTGTGAAAGCTAGGGTGCACATTTTATTTTTATTTTTATATTTTATTTTTTATTGTACTCCAGCAAGATCTTATAAAAAATTTCCCATTTTGGTGTGTTTGGAGCATTTCTGTTTCATGGGCGTTTTCTGAAAAAAATTGTGTTGGGTTTATTGCATGTTTTTGTTATCACTGTTAATTTTTCCATTAGGAATATTTCACCTTAAGAGGCTTGATCAACATATTAAGTCAGATTTGAAACAAAAGTAAAGCAATCCTTGCAGATTGAAGGACATTCTTTAAAGTACACATGAAGAGCCTAGGAGACACCTTCATCGAATGATAAAATGATAGCATACTTTGAGCATATTTTGAGTTTAAAGTAGAGTGCATTCATGATGACATTAATTGAGCATTATTCAAGCCTTTGTTGAAACAACAATCACTCTTGAAGCATAGTTGAAGACCAACACTTGAAGAGTTGTTTTGTTGATGCAATCACCCTTGGAGTATAGTTGAAGACCAACACTTAAAGACTTGTTTTGTTGGAGTAGTCATCCTTGGAGCATAGTTGAAGATCAACACTTGAAGACATGTTTTGTTGGTGCCACCATAAAATTTTTGCTGAAGCGGACATGAAGTTTTTGTAGAGGTAGATTTGAGAGCACTTTCCAGACCTATCTTGGATACATTTTTTAGAAGTATTTGAAGTTTTTGATGAAGGCTTAAAGTAGTATTGAAGTCACCTTAAGGGATTGAAGCAAACTGAGAGGGTTGGATCCCTAGAGGATTGGACTCATCATACAAGGTTGGACCTTGGATTTGTAGTTGAATATTAGAGTCCTCATTTAGGGTTGAAGCCTTGAAGGAGTTAAAGACTTTGTTGTACAAGTTGGAGCTTGGGTTTTTAGAGTCCTCAAATTCATTAATAAAATTATTTTCTTATTGCACATCTTGTGTTTTGGTTTAACTGATGATTTTAACTGTCATAATATAACAATTGTATAGAAATATTGATTCAACCCCCCTCTCAATATTTCCAACACTAGCACACCTTACATTTTTTCCACCTTGCAATATTTTTATCGACATGCTATAAGGAATTTTCACAATGCAATTGTATTGTTGGTAATCTGGTTGTTTATGATAGAAGGAAATCTAAAATGTGTTAGAGTTCCTTCACCTTGGAATGTTCTTATTATCAATGTGATTGTGTTTGTGTTAAAACGAAATATAAGATGCACTAGATTTATTTTGGCATGAAATGTTGTTGGTAGTATGCTTGTATTTGTGCTACATGTAAAACTAACACTCATTGAATTTCTTTCACCTTGCAATGTTGTTATTGGAAATATGCTTGTGTTTGGGCTAGAAAATATGCTAGATTTCTTTTGCTCTGCAATATTGTTGTCTATTTGGTTGTTCATGATAGAAGGAAATCTAGCATGTGTTAGATTTCCTTCACCTTGGCAATGTTATTGGAAATGTGTTTGTGTTTGGGCTAGAAGTTGTGTTAGATTTCTTTTGCTCTACAAGATTGTTGTTGTCAATTTGATTGTTTATTATAGAAGGAAATCTAGCACGTGTTAGATTTCCTTCACCTTGGCAATGTGCTTGTGTTTGTGTTCGAAGGAAATATAACATGCGCTAGGTTTCTTTTGGCATGAAATGTTGTTGTTGGTAGTATGCTTGTATTTGTGCTAAATGTAAAGATAACATGCATTAATTTTCTTTTATCTTGCAATGTTGTTATTGAAAATGTGCTTGTGTTTGTAATAGAAGTTGTTCTAGATATATTTTTTCATGCAATGTTGTTGTTGGCAATATGCTTTTGTTTATGATGAAAGCGAATCTAACACACTAGATTTATTTCACCCTACAATGTTGTTGTGTGCTTGTGTTTTTGCTATGCGTAAATCTAGCACGTGTTAGATTTTCTTCACCTTGCAATGTTTTTATTTGCAACATGCTTCAATTTTGGCTCGAATTAAATCTAGATTTATTTTTCACTGCAATGTGGTTGTTGACAATATGCTTTTTTTTGAGCTAGAAGTAAATCTACCATGTGCTAGATTTCTTTTATCTAGAAATGTTGTAATGTGTTTGTGTTTGTGCTAGAAGGAAATCTAGCATACATTAGATTTCTTTCACCCTTCTATGAGCTTATTGACAATGTGTTTGTATATGCGTTAAAAGGAAATCTAGTGTGCACTAGATTTCTTTCGCATTGCAATGTTGTTGTTGGCAATTCAATTGTTTGTGCTAGATGGAAATCTAGTATGAGCCATATGTCCTTCACCACAATGATGTTATTGGAAATGTGCTAAAAGGAAATCTAGCATGTGCTAGATTTCTTTTGCCCTAAAATGTTGTTGGTAATATGTTTGTGTTCATGCTATAACAAAATCTAGCATGCGCTAGATTCTTAACCCCTACAACGTTATGTGTTTGTGTTTGTACTAGAACGAAATCTACCACACACCAGATTTCTTGTCTGCATAAGGTATTTTTGACAATATGCTTGTTTGTGCTAGAAGCAAATCTAATATGTGGTATGTTTCTTTCACCCTAAAATATTGTTATGTGCTTTTGTTTGCGAGAGAAGGAAATCTAGCACATGTTATATATCATTCAACTTGCAATGTTGTTATTGGTGACATGGTTGTGTTTGAGATATAAGTACAAATAACATGTTAGATCTAATGCACCTTGCAATATTATGATTGGAAATATGGTTATGTTTGTGATAGACGAAAATTTAGCATGATATAGATTTCTTTTACCCTACAATATTGATGTTGCCAATATGTTTGTGTATGGTGGGAGGAATTCTAGCATGCACTAATTTCTTTTTGCAATGCAATATTGGTGTTAGCAACGTGCTTCTGTTTGTACTAGAATAAAATCTAGTATGCAATAGATTTGTTTCACAATGCAATATTCTTTTTGGCAACATGGTTGTATTTGTGCTAGAATGAAATGTAACCTGCATTGTATTTCTTTTGCAATGCAATATTGTTGGAAATGTACTTGTGTTTGTGTTAGAAGGAATTCTATCATGCATTGGATTTCGCTTTCCCTGCAATGTTATTGTTGGCAATGTACTAGAAGTAAATCAAGCATAGGCTAGAGATATTCCACCCTGCAATGTTGTTTCTGGCACTGTGATTGTGTTTGTGCTAGAAGAAACTCTAGAATGTGTAAGATTTCTTTTACTTTGCAATGTTTTTGTGAGTAACATGCTTCTATTTACGCTAGAAGGATATCTAGCATGTGGTGGATTTCGTTCGCCTTAGAATATTGTTGTTGGCAATGTGCTTGCGTTTGTGCTAGAAGGAAATCTAGCATGTGCTAGGATTACTTGACCATGTAATGTTGCTTCTAGCAAAATGCTTATGTTTGTAGTAGAAGGAATGATATTGATTGTTAGCTTTCATTTGAGGTGCAATGTTGTTTTTCGAAATGGGATTCTACTTGTGATAGAAGGAAAGCTAGCACACACTATATTTCCTTCATAATGTAATGTTGTTATTAGAAATATGTTTGTTGTTATGCTAGAAGGAAGGTTATAATGTGTTAAATTTCCTTCATCTTGCAATGTTATTGTTGAAAATGTGTTTGTGTTTGTGATAGAAGTAAATCTTACATCCGTTAGATTTTATAGCAATGCAACATTATTGTTGGAAATGTGCTTGTATTTATGTTAGAAGGAATTATAGAATGCACTAGATTTCTTTGTTCTTGTTCCAAAAGGAAAACTATCAAGATTTTACCCTCACCAAGGTTAGTGCTCTGATATTGTTCTTGGCAGTGCATTTGTGATTATGCAAGAAGGATACCTAGTGATTACTAGCTTTCTTCTAGACACCATTACACTAATGCAGCCAATGCTCTAGGGGTGACATTGTCTCAGTAATCACAATGGTTAGAGGTATAGCTTTTGATGTGCCCTTTTATTGAATTTGGAACAATTTATGGAGATCAATGATAGTGCAAAAGAATCATATATAGATATATGTTGTTGGTGGCACTACATTTGTGCTTGAGTTGGAAGGAATGATAATGGTATAGCTTTCCCTTTGGCACAAACACAATAATCCAATCATAATTATTTGATCCATGGAGAATAATGTGATCTTTGTATAATTTTGAAGTTTATGAATAAATGTATTATTGAGGTATACTATATTTTGCTTCCAATGAAAATGTATGCAACTTTAAAGTATCAAGCACAATGTTTTAACATGTATTGTTTTTCTCTCTATTTTGTTGTATAGTTATGAACTTTCAAAAACAATTTCACTAATGTTTGGATGCATAAGATAAGACTCTTCCTCATCAACATAAAAATATAGGAAAACTCAAATCTACACTTTTCGAGGACCTAAAGTTAACATCCCTTTGTATCCATCCTAAATAGTATGTCCTTAGATGTGTATAAGTAGGGAGTGCTAACATTGGAACTAAAGGTTTGTAAAATGAAATATCTTTTCTTTTAGAATAAAAATGAGAATTGTCTAGTATTTACAGTACCAAAACTTTTATTTGGAAGAAAACCTCTTGTTTGGATTTTGATTATCAAGTTCAAACATCAAACATCCTCACTAAGTGAAAATATAATTTCTCCTTTTCATGGGGCTTTTAGACATCTTATGTAGCATCAATCTCGAAATTTCTTAGATTTTCCAGAGGACCATGTTTTGGTTCTTCAACTTCTACAAATTTCTTATGATCATTATTCATACACATGCATTAAGACTACAAGTGTCATTTCCGAAGTTAAATAGAAACTTGGTGGTTTGATATGAGCTGATATTTGTCATTCAAAACTTTTATTTGGAAGAAAACCTCAAGTTTGGATTTTGATTATCAAGTTCAAACATCAAACATCCTCACTAAGTGAAAAAATAATTTCTCCTTTTCATGGGGCTTTTAGACATCTTATGTAGCATCAATCTTGGAATTTCTTATATTTTCCAATGAACCATGTTTTGGTTCTTCAACTTCTACAAATTTCTTATGATCATTATCCATACATATGCATTAAGACTATAAGTGTCATTTCTGAAGTTAAATAGGAACTTGGTGGTTTGATATGAGCTGATA
Organism: Pinus albicaulis; assembly: GCA_034641835.2. NCBI lineage: Eukaryota > Viridiplantae > Streptophyta > Pinopsida > Pinales > Pinaceae > Pinus > Pinus albicaulis. The sequence goes on from CM076581.1 coordinate 848,509,029, forward strand.
TTTTTCATTCTATGATACTATCTACATCTCTAATTGCATGGTCTTCATATATGTTTTGGTGTAATTTTCATGTAAAGTAATTTTTGGTAGTAGGCACTAGATGGTGGGGACAATGTTTCATTGCATACAATATGACTACCATACTGTTTAAATTATTGCATCTATATTACTTTTTTGAAAGTTGTGTGTTTTTTCGAAAATATAAAATCACACTTTACATGGTTCAACCTTTTAATTACAATTCATGGTTTAATTGTTGTTACAGAATTTGTACAAGCTAGAATGGAAAATATAGAAAAAGGGAACTGTGTTGATCTCCTTATTAATGATCAAGTTGTTGGACTAGGAAGGGTCGAATCTACAGAGTCTGGAACTTATTATGTCCGAGAAAGGGTTAATGCATGTTATGTTGCAATTTTGATAATCGATGTCACTCAACCACATTTGATTGGGGAGGATGTTGATGAAGGGGACATCCATCCATCGAAGATCATGGATTTGAGGCACAACATAGGTAAATCAAAATATTGAAGCATGTGTTCAAATATTATTGATAGTATGGTACTTTTTTTTGAGTAAATACTAACCTTATTTACATTTGTTTACAGGTGCAAATGTTTCTTCTACATTTTCTATTGGAGAAAAGGTAGATCTTCTGCAACATGGAGTGAAGGTGGGTGAGGGATCCATATTCAATACAGAGCTTGGGCATAAAGTGCATGGAAAGATGGTAAATAAATGATGCATAGTGGTTAAAATTGAGAAGGTTTTAAAACATGATGTTGCTCTACCACATCCAACAAGATTTGAGCATACACTAGGGGGTGCATTGGAATCTTATGAGATTTGGCTAGAATCAATTTTGGAACCTCACTGTCACGATGATGCCATAAATATTCCCCAAGATAGGGTTAGATTCATATGTACAAAGGTTTCTCTTACACATGAATGCATGGGAACAAGCATGTGCATTGCCAAAGGAATGTTAGTTAATGTCTGCGAGGATGACATTGTTGAAGGTGAAAGACTAGGTGAAATGGAGTTGGGTGTTTTTTTGGAAGAGATAGATGGAAATTGTGAAATATGAAGAATTGGGGTTAAGTCTATACATTTTTTGGTTAGATGGTCAATAAATAAGTTGGTGGAAAACAATGGTGTGAGATTAAGGGTTAAGGAAAACTTGAAGGAGCCACCCAAGGAACTTGTGATATGGGATGTTATAGAGGACACAAATCCCATAAACAAATGGGATGGGTATCTTTGTAATGAAAAAGATATAAACTCAATTGATATGCATGTAACAAGGCCATATAAAAGGAATAAACGAGTTATGGCTACAACAAAAATTCCAAATGTCAAACAAAAATAAATGAAGAGAAAGAAATTCGACTTTTGGTACCAGATGTATGTTGTAGAAAATTTTGTCTTCAACATGTGGATAGGAAGGCCATTGCAAGTGCTAGAAGGGGTATGAAACATAAATAAAAATGGTATTAGGGAATTTTTCTTGAATTCACTCATCTTAAACATAGTCATGTCAAGGAGCCATGGCCATGGCCTACCACCTATTGCTAGAAATGTAAAGGACATGAGATTTAATGTGAATATTATTTGTAAGAAAGCATGGTATTAGATACATAAGATTCCTCAAAGCACATTATATAACTACCAGCATTATTTCCAACATGGACAGATCAAAGCTATTCATGGTAACACCAACACGCAAAGCATGAGGACACATAGTGGCAACCATATAAATATTGCACAAAATTGTGATGGATAATTCAGATTTTTCACCAAACCAAACACATCAAGTTGAAGAAGATGGAACATCTGCTCCTTTAAGATTGCTTCCTTTGAATTACACACAAAATTCTTTGTTTAAAGAGATCAAGAAGGCTCTTCAAAATCTCAATTACCCATCAATATCATCGTCAACAATGAGCAAGATATGGAATACTAAGTTTCTAGATTGTCATTTTCAAAGAACACCAACTTTAGTAAATGCAGTGAATGTATTGTGTTGAAAGCACAGATGAAGTCAATGACTACAAAAGAGTTGGAAGAAAAGGCGCGAGGTAGGTTGAACAAACATAACAAGATTGTTATGTGTGGAAGATATTGCCACTATTCCCATAGAATTATGTCAGAGCGGTTTCCAAAGGAGTATTTGAGCATTATCCATGATAAAATGGATAAAACAAAGACTTCAATCCCAAGGCTACGTGTCAAATCAAAATCTATTGTAGGAAAAAATTTAGGTTTGTCATTGACAGGTATGCTAACACATGGGCATAAGACATGAGGTTTTGGTCATTTCTCCCTACCATTTGTACAGATGGGATCGCAATTTACTATTACATCCCTTGCAAAGTGCTTAAGGGACCTTGAAGACCCACAAATTGATATGTATGGTGATCTACTTTATGAGAGTGGAAGTTCAAGAAACCCACTTACAAATGCATTACTTGACACCTCTATTTACTCAAAATGTCAAGTTTACAAGGATGATTTTATATCTCATGGAAGATCAAAGAGTCAAAATGTTGATTTTAAAGCTCTTCCTCCACATTTGTTGTTACAGTTGGACAATGCAGCAAGTGATAATAAGAGTCACTATATTTTCATGTTTTTATCACTTTTAACTGCGCTTGGTGTCTTCATCACTATTGAGGTTGGATTCTTGCTTGTGTGGCACACCCATGAAGACATAGATGGAACCTACAGAAGAATGTCTTCCAACCTAAAAACTAAAGATATATATTCTTTACCTGAAATAATGGATACATATCGCATAATTGAAGAAAATCGAGTGTTTCCACCTACACTTATTGACAAGGTCTATGACTTCAAAGTTTCCTTAATGGATACATCAAGGAGAGTAAAAATGCACTAGTTGGACATCTTAATGTTGAATACTTCTAATTTATTGTACTCAATGATATTCCAGTACTAAGGTATAAAGAATCCATTAGAGATATTGAGTGGTTAGAACTAGTTGAGTTATGGAATATAGATGATGAAGGTCGACCTATAATTCCCATAGGGAACCCATCTTTATTATATTCCAAAAAGAATGATGCCTATTTTAAAGAACTAAAGGAAGGGATACCATCATACATAAAAATGTGGAAAGACACTATCGGAAATGAGGATTCACCAATTGTTACAGAGGAATGGAAAAATAAAGTAGCGTATTGGGAAAGAGTTCTTGATACATTAGATGGAAACTATAATGATCATAGAATAATAGATGGAAGTGATTCATCTTTTGAGGATTTCTGGCCCAAGACAAGGCACATTGTTGATGTTGATCATAATGCGCTCCATGTAATCTCAAATATTATGGATGGAGATTTTGACAATGCAATAGATGAACCAGTATATGTTTGACCCAAATGCAGCAAGACAAAGCCAAAATTCAATCCAAAGATTGATGTTTAGAAAGGAAAGATGTTGTTAGTTAGATAAGGAAATGAGGATGCAGGAGAGATGATTTGGATGGAAAAACCCATCTCAGATATCTTTAGGGATAATGAAAGTGAGAATCTTCATGTAAAGGTTGATTGGTGGAAGCCTATTTCAGGGAAATAAAATGGAATTTTTTTAGAGCAATATTGGATACCAAATCTTGATGACACAAAACTTGGCTCTATTCCAATTAATACCACACTGTGGGCATGGATGCCAAAGAAAGAACATTGCAAGAAGACCAAGATAAATAAATATGGCGTAGAAGCTGTTCTTGACCTACTTGAGCGAATATCTTAAGATTAGGTTTATCTGATTCATGAATGTAATTTTTTTTTGAAGGATCTATTAATATACATTCAAGCACACTTTTCAATATTTGTTGTATATCAAATATTCTCTTCATATTATTTTTGGAGGAGTTTTATATTATTTAGTATTTCAATGTAATCATGTGGTGATACAAATGACATGACAATGCCATAAAATATTTTAGTTTTCAAAGCTTTGTTTGACCAACATGACTTCTTACCATATAAAATATGGATATAATCAAATTCAATAATGCACTTAAAAACAACATCTTCTAAACTTGGTCTATTAAAACAATAATGGAGTAGCTAATTAATATTCTATTTAAACCATTTAAACACTTAATGAAAAAATGTTAGACACTTGTAATAATGTTTGAAGTGAGTTTTCCTTAATATTCCTTATTATAATTGATATAAATCAAATTTGTTGTTTTGTTGCCCTCTAGTTATAAAAAAATGATTTTGATCATTGAACAACACAACTAGACTTATAAAATATTTCCTGTTATAGATTTTGAAGTGGTGCCAACATTGTACAAGTATAATAAATTAGTACTCAACATAGGAAAAGTTGTTAGTGCCAATTTAAAATGGTTAATAATAGTAAGAAACACAATATTAATATATTGTTAAATAACTTTATAGGTAAGAATCTTTTTACAAAATCGATTATTCACGAGTCAAAATTAATACATAAATATTAATATTAATGATAATAGAAATAATTTAAGGAATCTAAGTTTTAGATGAATGTCAATATGTTCTTTTCAATATAATATCCTTAGACACTACAAGAATAAAAACTAAACATTTGTAATAAATAGTTTAGTCAATTTTCTCTTTCCACTCGTATTTGAAAATAATCAAATTGTATTACTTTGTTACTATTCTAATTCATGATTGATTTTGATAATTAAAATAATTAGTAATTGATCCAAGAGGCGAGGCTCATTCTACAACCTAGTATGAGGGGATGTGTAAGTTTGACTATAATTTTTTTTTAAGGATCTATTAATATACATTCAGAAACACTTTTCAATATTTGTTGTTTATCAAATATTCTCTTCATATTATTTTTGTTGGAGCTCTATATTATTTAGTATTTTAATCTAATCATGTGGTGATACAAAACATTTAATTTTTCAAAGCTTTGTTTGACCAACACCTTCTCAATATTTGTTGTATATCAAATATTCTCTTCATATTATTTTTGGAGGAGTTTTATATTATTTAGTATTTCAATGTAATCATGTGGTGATAAAAATGACATGGCAGTGCCATAAAGTATTTAGTATTTAAGTTTTCAAAGCTTTGTTTGACCAACCTGACTTCTCACCATATCAAATATGCATAATCAAATTCTATAATGCACTTAAAAATAACATCTTCTAGACTTGGTCTATTAAAGAAATAGTGGAGTAGCTAATTAGTATTCTATTTAATATAAACCATTTAAACACTTAATGAAAAATGATAGACACTTGTAATAATGTTTGAAATGAGTTTTACTTAATATTTCTTACTATAATTGGTATAAATCAATTTTTTTGTTTTGTTGCACTCTAATTACGCCGAAAGGCGTTCCCTTTGCTGGCTTTGGTTGAATGTCAATGTTCACTTCAGCCAATGAGAGGGCTTTCTCATTGCCCTTCCAGCCAGTGAAAATATGACATTTGGCACCTCCTCCTCTTACCAGCTCACAGTTTCAAATTTACTAGCTCGCAGTCTGAAAACTCCATTTAACCCTCTTACCAACCGTTGAAAAGTACGTTTCATTCTCTGCCTCCTAACGCATCAGTTGAAAACCCATCATCGGTGCCTCCCAAATCGTATTAACTCCATTCAGAACTCTTATCGTTTAGTTTATCGTGCCATTAAATTGAAGAGATGTCTTCACCTGAATATCACATGGCTTTGGTACGTTAAGGGGACACCTGTGAGATGGGCCTTCATGGAAGGAATAGATTTATCAAAACCCTAATTCATTGATTGTTTAGCATTTTTGGGGTTTTGTTCGTTCGTTTGTCCGTAATTTTCGATTTGGAACTTCCTTGTAGAAAGGAGATACACGCTGCAATTTTTGGAGGAAATTCTATGGAATCAGAGGGTTTTGCTCTGCAACATAGATTACCCTCATGGCGTGAACGAATATTACTGTTCTAAGTTATTTCCCTCGTGTGCAACAACATTATACAAACATTCCACAAGGTTTTTCTCTGCAACATAGATTACCCTCATGGCGTGAATGAATATTATTGTTCTGACTTATTTCCCTCGTGTGCAACAGCATTATACAAACCCCAAGAGAGGTATTTCGTTTACTTTACTTTTCCCATTTGCATTTTAATGTTTCAGAATTTCATTTTTTTTGGGTATAATTTCTGCATTTGAATTTTCAACTTATTAAACCTCTGAATTGGTTTCAGGTCTGAATCTAGCTTAATAATTTTCTTTGACTTTCTTCCTTCTTCCACGTATCCACTATGGAAAGAATCACCAGAGTAAGAAAATTACAACCTCCAGGGTTTTCTCATGCTTTAGGTTTGCAAAAGCTCGGAGGAAGGGGAGAGTAACAGTGAAGTGTGCAGGAGCCGGAAGATTTGAAAATGGCACAAAAGACGGGGGGTTTGTCTCAGAAGGAGGCAGATATTCAGATGATGCTTGTTGCCGATGTTCATCTCGGCACCAAAAACTGCGATTTTCATATGGAGCGTTAGGTGTACAAGAGGCGTTCTGATGGTAACCAACCCTTATCTCTGTTTTTCCTTTGTTAGTACTAGAATAATCTTACTTTGTGTGTAGAATGTAGCGCCCTCCGTTTTGGGTTGTTCAGTGTAATAACATTGGTGTGGAAGTCTCAGAAAGATTGTGCTCCTTTTGTTTTCTCCTTTAAAATAGATCGTATCAGTACGAGAAAAAAACAATTTGACCACATTATTCTTGCCCAAATTTGGTAGATGTCCTCAGTAGATATATGGCCTATTATACACCGGTGTAAAATCATTTATTTTCTCGTCTGCAGTGTTGCAAATTTTACAACGTTTATATTTGTCCCTGTTGTCCTTTCATTGCATAAAGCCTCTGTTAACTGTATAAAAACCCATGAGCTAATGCTAACTAAAATTCCAATGATATAGGAAGCCATAGAAAGCATAAAAAGACATGGGGTGCCCTTTTAAAGACTGTTATGGTTGCATCCGATTTTGATATGTTATGTTTAGGTTTAGCATATTGTGTTTAGATTCCTCTCTGCTCTACCCTGATCAGAGATCGAGATCAGTTCGAGTAGGATGTCACACTTCTTGTTGTTGGAAGAATTTTCTGAAAGCAATTTTTTTTTGCCTTTGTTGATAGGGATCTTGTGTTTAAATGCCTCTCTGATCAGAGAGATCGATATCAGTTCGAATAATACAGTGACGTCACACTTTCCAAGAATTTACTGAAAGCAATTTATTGGTCTTTGTTGATAGGGATATTCATCATCAATTTAGGTAAGACTTGGGAAAAGCTTCAGCTCGCTGCAAGGGTGATTGTTGCAATTGAAAACCCACAAGATATTATTGTACAGTCCACAAGGCCATATGGGCAGCGTGCCGTCTTTAAGTTTTCTCAATACACTGGAGCACATGCAATAGGCGACAGGCACACTCCTGGAATGCTTACAAATCAGATGCAGACTTTGTTTAACGAGCATCGTTTGTTGATCCTCACTGATCCAAGGATTGACCATCAGGTAATGGCTCTGCATTTTTCTGCTTTTTTGTTCCACACAAGTTCTTGATCCTTTCATGTCTCACGCCTTTTCTAATAATGGGGAACATCTTTGGATGTTTGTTGTAGCCCATAAGAGAAGTGGCCCTAGGTAATATTCCAACCATTGCTTTTTGTGACACAGATTCACCAATGAAACATCTGGATATTGGGATACCTTCCAACAAGAAGGGAAAACATAGCATTGGATTCCTTTTTTGGATGCTTGCAAGAATGGTTCTGCTGCCAGATGCGAGGAACCATCCTTCCCGGTCATAAATGGGACATCACGGTAAGTGCTTGCATATTTTGTGGTTATAATTCCAATTTCGTTATTAAATAATTTGTGCATATGGATTTTATTTCTCATTCTGTTAAGTCAATTTAGAATCCAGTTGTACATTGTATTTGTTACTTGGTATGTTGCAGGTTGATTTGTTCCTCTACAGAGAGGCGGACGAAACTAAGGTTCACGAAGAGGAAGATGCCCCTGTTGCTGAATATATCGCTGAATATGTAGCACCTTCTCTCGTCCTTCCAGGAGATCAGTGGGGTGCCGATATTCCAAATGCACAATGGGGGTCCTTGAACCTAGTGCAATCCCTCCTGTGCCTGCATTGGCCGTGTCTGACTGGCCGGGTGCTGCAGGTGCATACCAGGGTATCTTGTTCAAGGCTGTGCAACAATAAAAGGAGACCCCACCAAAAGAGCTTGGAATCAGCAAAGCAGTTTTGGATAGTCCATGCAAAAGCAAACTTTTGTAGTGTGGACAATTTTTTAGTGGCAAATCAGTGGTATGTTCACAGAATTGAATAGGTGGGATACAATATACTGTTGATCTATTAACACTGTCAATAGAAACAGAATTTAACTGGTGGATTAATGGTTCATTGGACAGTCAGCCCTAAATTCAGTGTGACTTGTGAACAATTATCTTGCTGTGAAGATCTTTTATATTCATGCATTATATAGATGTATGCTTATTGTTTGATAAATAGAAAAATGTACGCTGCTGTAAATAATCTAATTTCTTAGAAACCCTAGCCAACATAGAAACCTTAAGGACAGAAATCCATTTGGGATATTACCGTCTCATGACTGAAGAACGATTATGAATGATATACTGCGTTATCTTGGAGATAAATTGAATGAGTCCCCTTCAAAAATTCTGTTATTTTTATGTTGTATGGTGATGATGTATTTTTCTATTGTTCATTCTCTGTGATGCTGGATACCAGTAAACAGATCATATAGTTGTTATGTTTTTAATATATAATGATAGCTCTTGATATGTCAATGTTTAACCATTGACTAGATATATAATGGGTGCAATTTGATGGTTACATAAATGCATAATAGTTGAAGCGAAAGCATGAATAATTGGTTAGGTGCTACTCTCAACAATCACACTATACGAGCCCTATACAAAATTGAGTTTTAACACAGTGCCTGGACTACAGTAGACCACCTTTATTGAACATCAATGTGGACCCTGGTCTAAAATAAAGCCAACAATAAATAAGCTATTTTCACCCACTGGCCACAAATAGCCCACACTAGTAAATAAATTTCCCATTAGCAAGGTTCGTCTTGGTCAGTGGTTTCAAACCTATAGTATAGCGCTAACCATGATTTTATAACTTGGTTTCTATGTCCTCCTATAACTTTTTAAGGGGTGTAATGTACAATGTAGACTATTACCCTCAGAGCCATCACTGAGGAGGTGAGACATCACTCTTCAAAAGTACTCGCCTGCTTTATCAACTTTCAAAGCATGTACAAAATGGCAATTTGTTGTGTTCTCTTTCATTCTCCCTCTGGCTCCCTACTTTTTCTCTTGTGTGAAAATCACAAATGTCACTTCCAAGCCATCACAAAATTTCTTTATACATTAGCATTAACTATCAGCATTCTTTCCTTGTTCGATCTTTATCATAGGCTAATTCCACCTTCATTGTATATGGGTTCTATATACTATTTACTCTTTATCCTATCTTTAAAAAGTGGATTAAATTCCTTTTATATTGGTTTTCAACTAAGGTAAAAGCCACAATTGCTATAAGCTTCATATGGCAGTGTTAAATCATTGACGAGATAGATAATGGGTGCAATTTGATGTATAATAGTTAAAGTGAAATTACGAATAACCGGTTGGGTGTTAGTCTCAACAGTCACAAGTCTCGACATAACACTTCAGGTGAGACCTTCCTCATGGGAATTTAAAATATTGACACCTAGAATACGACAGACCCCCTTTGTTGCAGAACAATGTGGATCCTAGTCTAAATAGAGCCAACGATACATAAGTTCTTTTCACCTACTAGCTACAGTAGCCCACATTGGTAAATAGTATATTGTATTCCCATTAGCAAGGTTTGGCTTGGCCAATGTTTTCGAACCTATAGTGTAGGGCTGAACAAAATTTATAACTTGGTTTCTATGTCCTCCTACACCTATTTAGAGGCATGTAATTATAGTGTAAAGTATTTTGCTGCTTTGTCGACTTTTAAAGCGTGTACAATCTGGCAATTTCTTCTATTCTCTTTCATTCTCTGTGTCTGGATCTGTGTTATTTCCCTTGTGCATACATTAGGAATGTCACTGCCAAGCCACGACCAGATTTCTTTGTACATTAATATCAACTATCTGCATCCTGTCCTTGAAGTGTTGACCATAAATCTGTTTGGTGCTCTGAGAAAACAATATAACCCTTCTAAGAGTATAGTATATTAGAGAATTACTTCTATTTGAAGAGAGTTGAAAAGAGTCAGATTCAATAATAAAGTTGCCCTCCCATTCCTCAAATAATATGTGTCCAGGTTCTAGAGATAAAACTCGCTTTGATAGTTTATACACCACAGTTAAGTTCGTTGTTAAATTCGTTTATTGATTTATTTTATTACTTGATTTTTGGAAAACACCATTCTGTTTTGTTTTCCTATTGTAAATTTAAGTGGCGTGCCACATGACTTAACAGGTTCAAATGGTGTCTTATGATAGGTTAAAAAAGGCTAATTATTGCCTCTTACTTAATTATGGTTTAAAATAAATAGAAATATTTAAAATTCAAATTATAAACTTTGATCATTTGGTTTACTTTTTTAAAAATAAAATAAATTAATTTTTATTATTTGAGGCAACTTAGCCGTTATTATGAAAACTAAATTATTAGGTTTATCCATCTAAAACCACCCTACATAATTCATCATCAAAATAAAAATAGACAGTCTAATCCAAAACTAAAATGGACAGTCTGATCTAAGAGTTTATGAAACTCTCGATCTTAATTTTAATGATAAATCAGTAATTGGGTGGTTAACCTCCCTTATAAAATTGACAATTTTACTGAAGGAATTTTTTTGAAAGAATATATCTTTCATTATGGAATTACCTCAATTGTGCCTCTTTGTTGAATAATGAAGGCATTGTAAGTATTGCCCGAAACAGAACAAAACCAGTGAAGACGGTAGGTTTTTTGCGGAGTATACTCCATTACCGATCAATTCTTGCAGTTGGTCGATTTGGGTGTTAGTACTGGGCAGTGGAGGCCATGTAGAAAAGACACCAGTCCCGCCAGTTGCAAAGTTCATGCCAAAGCGAAGCATGTTGGAGTTGATATCCCGTTGACTGTGTGGCACTGGTATAGGGATGTTAAAAGCTGAAGCTGCAACATTAAAATCACAAATTAAAACCCACACACGAAATGAATAATTGAATGCGTAAAAATTTGAAATTATACCTTTGCAGTCCGTGAGAACCTTTCCACCTGAGTGTCGCCCAGATGGTTTTCCAGGAAAGCTAATACCATATGGAGGTTTCCAGGCAACGACATTTGATTTTTTCAGATTTCTAGTGTTGACATAGGAGTCCCCAAACACAAACATTGCACTTGGGCGAGCACTCTCCACATTTTTTGTCACGAATCCAAATACACAAATACCAAATAGACTAAGAATTGGTTAGAAATTACACAACGGTTGCAAATAAAATTTGAATAAAAGAGTAGGAAATTACAATGGATCAAGAGAAATCCACAACACATAGTAAACCAAAGCTTGTGTAGCATGTCCATTATGTTTTGTAGGCACAACTTCCAAGCACAAAGGGCGATTCACCCCCCTTTTAAAAGAGGAGGTTTCCATTTGGAGTAGATATGCTAGTCCTTAAATTTATTCACTCCTGGCCACACTTCACCTTAATTTGGAGTATTTCTTGATTTGCAAGAGAGGAAGCAGAGAAAATGTCATCACATATCAGGTAAAACTGCCTAACTGGAACAATGTTTTCAAGCCATTTCCTTTGTTCTCTGTGTTCCTCTGCCAATTGTAAGCAATTATAACATACAATTACAAAATAGTGGAACCTAAACTTTAACCAAGTAGTCCAAGCCTATTACAATGGTAAAATTGTAAAAGGAGAAGAAAGTTGTTTATATATCCAGGGCCCAAACTGCCAGGCTGACTGTCTGCTTATAATTGTGAGATTGTTCTCACACAGATAAAACCATGATTATTTTGATGGATATGAGTCAAGAAGAAAACAAACTTAGTGATACAAAAAATGAATTTGTTTATATGGCAGTGGCTGAGAAGAGATTGCGGACTTAGCATAATTAAGAATAAATGGCCTCCAGGGACTGAAATCAACCAGATTCACTATCATGCCGTCTCTGGTAACATAGCAATGGAATGTACAGTAAAAAAATTCAAATTTCAATGGTAATGATGGGTAGGGACCATTGCATGCATAGTAAGAATCAACAAGAAACTAAGAAATGGTAGCTGGTTGGTTAGAATACACAAATACAAATTTGACACCCCAAGTTGGTTCAGAAAAGAAACCTTATCAAGGATCATTACTCGTGCATTACATGAATGTAAGATGCAAGCAATAGAATTTTCACAAACCAAACCCTTAACAAGTGAAACCGACTGACTCCACAAATTTCAGAAGGCATATTTCCAATTACCATTTGAAGCATTAATAAGAAAAAAATAGTACAGCTCTATCAGGGCTTGAAGCAAAGTAGATAGACTCAATTCTACAAATGGTTTGGAAAGGTCAGAATAAGAATTCTCTACTATTATAACTGGCAAGCACCCCGACAGCCCCATATCTGTTACTGCAAACCTTCGAAAACCCATATTGTACAAGCGCAGTAAGTCTACAGAGAGTTGTTTGGTGACCGATTCTACAAATGACGGTATACCCTGCAATTTCAATTTCAACCCTCCCATGTAAAAGTACAATGCAAAACCTTGAGTGTGGAAAATAGATTTTTGAATTGAAGCCTATGTGATTCATATTATTTCAAGAAAGTTTCAATAAAAAAGACATTCAAAATTATTGAGTTTAAAACCATCCAATATAGTTTATTATGAAAACTAAATTATTAGGTTTATCCATCTAAAACCACCCTACATAATTCATCATCAAAAGAAAAATAGACAGTCTAATCCAAAACTAAAATGGACAGTCTGATCTAAGAGTTTATGAAACTCTCCATTATAACCACCCGCCAGCATACATGCAGGGCGTGAGCATTTGGTTCTAAAAATGCCTACCCAGCTTAGGCAGCTCTTCATTCACAAGAACTTCAAACTGAAACAGATATTGGTGTAACAGAGGCAGGCCTTCCAAATACAAATGTCGCATTGGCATATTCACAACGCCCTTGAGCAGAGCCGCCATTACCCAAAACGCCTCTTCCTCCTCATTCATGTGAAGCAGAATCATGCCCGCTGTGAAATTCATCCCCTGTGTATACCCCACATCCCTGTCATACATAGAGTAGGCCTTCAACAAATTGTGCAGAGATCTCTGTCCGGGCTCGTCGATCATTTGAAATAATTCTTGGGAGGGCAAGGTGCGATGAATGTCTTTCACGATAAGCTTCTCTAATGAATCAGAAGTTTCAGTGGATAGGAGGAGTTGGTAAATTCCAGGGTTTGCTAAATCCCCACTTAAAAGGACGGGCAGTTGTATTGTAATTTTGTTATAGTGCAAATCTCTTCAGGTCGAACCTTGTGTGTGGTCGAATTCTTGAAGCCGAAGCAAAGGATTGAGACGGAAATGGTAACTAGCGTTGAGCTGTACGTTGAATGTATGTTGGAGGGTTTTAAAGTCAGAATGGAATACAATTCATGTTAAGGACCAGCATAGGGGAGGACTGGAGCGAGACTTCAAAACATAGTTCGTTGGCTTACCCATTTTGTGCAGAAAACGGGTGAAGATAACTGCGCTAAGGGAAGCGTACTGAAGAGTAAGTGAACGCAGAAGATGGAACCTGGAGCATAGAAGGAACGGAACCAGGAGGTGAACGTGGAACCGGAGGTTATAGTCGAGTGGTTTTGGGAACAAACCTGCCTATTTCGCACTGCCCTTGCCCGGAGGTGAAACCACAAGGAAAAAACCCGATCCTATTAGATCGTGCCACGTCGTTGGGGCAATACCGCCCTCATCGCGTGAATTTGACGTGCTAAAGTTTGGGATCAGAAAAGATGCAGAACTCTACCCTGCTCGTTGGATCGCCCCAATCAACGCGATACTCCTCCAGTCGTCGGATGCGAGAGGATTGTTAATAGGTGGGGCCGTACGTTATATTGGCACTGGCCTTATAGTTAGGTCCAGGATATATATATGGCGAACATTCATGCATAATGGCGTTTTAATGAATATGTGAAAGTGTCTATGGTATCGTCGATTGATGTCCGCGGTATTAAAATTAAGGTATGTAGTGATCCCATATTAATGATCTAATGACATTATAAGACTTGGGGTTTCAACTCTAAGGTTTGGTCAATGCTTATTAAACTAAAGTCCATCGTGAGCCTTTCGAGAGGGCATATACTTGTTATTGCTTGGGGTTATGGTCTAAGAAGTTCGAACATCAAAATATAATGAGAGGATATTTCCTTTTAATACAATTTACAAGGGGAGGATTTCTATTAATATTCAAGCACTTTATAAAAGAGGGAGATAGCCTCGGTGCATTATTCAAAGGATATTCATTTGTTTTTATTATTATCGAATAAATTAAATGTTAAAAGTAATTAAATAATATTTAAAGTTTGAATTTATATATTTATTTTATTTTTAATAATTACATGCTATGATTAAAAATAATAATAATATGAATAAATAAATAGAAATAAAATAAAATAAAGATAAAATTAAAATTAAAAATAAAATAGATAAAAAAAAATTCTTAATTACAAAAATAAGAATAAAATAAATAAATAAATAGAAATAAAATAAAATAAAGATTAATAAATAAATAAATAAACACGCGTCAACCTAATCTATTCTAATGTGATTTTCGCAAAGACATTTAGTACATTTGCTTCACTCTTTCTAAAATAAACTAAATTACTTTCTAATTGTTTGAGTCAAACTAGCCGTTTCAATCTTACTCTCTCTACTATTTAGTATTTACTTAGTACTATTTACAACTTCAATCAATGTTTTTCTTTTTCTGTATACGCTTACGTTTCAATTTGTGATGTGCATATTTCATTTCAAATATGATTAACAATAATTTCAAAAAAAAAAAACGCTTCGAATATTACAAATATGCACTAGCAAGT
The DNA here is from genome assembly GCA_034641835.2 of Pinus albicaulis. NCBI lineage: Eukaryota > Viridiplantae > Streptophyta > Pinopsida > Pinales > Pinaceae > Pinus > Pinus albicaulis. Next base: position 848,524,150 of record CM076581.1, read on the forward strand.
CACTCTTTACTGATCTTAGGCAATTTTAATTTGTTGTTTCAGGCTTCAGTATCTACTATTTAGTGTTTACTTAGTACCATTGACAATTCCAATGAATGTATTCTGCTTATACACTTACGTTTCAAACTGTCATGTGCATGTGTCATGTCAAACATGATTAGCATTGAGTTGAAAAAAAAACTTGGAATATTCAAGATATACAATTGCAAGTAGCATACTTCAAAAACTAATTTACAAATATGGTTATTTGACATTACTATTTCCTTTCCTTTTATACCTACAAACCAACATCCTCTCCTAACCTATTTTGTGCCTATGCCTTGTTTACCATGGAAATAATTCAACATGCCCTATTCCAAAATATATGTTCCATAGGGAAAGCCTTTAAACTACTCATTGTCAGGAACGTATTTGCAAAAATTGCATTTGTAAAATTATTCAAGACTAATAAGATTCATCTTAATATCTAAACTTTAAATCAAATTCTTCAAGAAAGTCGTTCTCAAGCAATGTTTCTTAAACGCTCATTCACACAGCTCCTCCTTTCGGCGTTCCCTTGCACCACAGGTGCAATTGCTAGTTTATAATAAAATTGATTTTGATCATTGAACAACACAACTAGACTTATAAAATATTTCCTCTTATAGATTTTAAAGTGGTGACAAAATTGTACTAGTATAATAAATTTGTACTCAACATAGAAAAAGTAGTTAGTGTCAATTTAAAATGGTTAATAATAGTAAGAAACACAATATTAATATATTGTTAAACAACTTTATAGGTAAGAATATTTTTAAAAAATATATTATTCACGAGTCAAATTTAATACATAAATATAAATATTAATGATAATAGAAATAATGTAAGTAATCTAAGTTTTAGATGAATGTCAATTTGTTCTTTTCAATATAATATCCTTAAACACTCTAGGAATAAAAACTAAACATTTGTAATAAATAGTGTAGTCAATTTTCTCTCTTTCCTCTTGCATTTGAAAATAATCAAATTGTATAACTTTGTTACTATTCTAATTCATGATTGATTTTGATAATTAAAATTATTAGTAATTGAGTCGAGAGGCTAGGCTCATTCTACAACCTAGTATGAGGGGATGTGTACGTTCGACTATTATTAAAGAAAAAATGAATATGTAAGTAATTAGAAGTAAAAAAAATGTGTGAATCAAATGTTTAAATCTTTTTGACTATAATTAAAGAAAAAATGAATATGTTGTAAAGTAATTAGAAGTAAAAAAAAATGTGTTAATCAGATGTTTAAATCTTTTACTTTTCAAAAATACACTTTAAACAATGAAAAGTAACACATTGTATTTTGCACTCTAAAAATGTTTGCATGTGAAGAAATTTGATCCCTCTAGGCTGAAATTAATTCTATATTTAAGATGGATCTATGGTCATATATATTGGACACATTAGTATGATAATTTGTCATTAAATAACTTTATACTTAATATATATCTTGCATATTAATCTATTATTCATTAAGTCTCAATTAACTTAGTTTTTAACACAAAAGTACAAATAATAAATAATAAATAAATTATACTGCTACTCTCATTCAACATTTAATCCCTCTAGGCTCATTTTAAATCAGTATTTAAGATGGATCTATGTTGGTATATATTGGACACATTACTATGATAATTTTTCATTAAATAACTTTATACGTAATATATCTTGCTTATTAATCTATTATTCATCATGTAAGTCTCAATTAACTTAGTTTTTAACACAAAGTACAAATAATAAATAATAAATAAATTATACTACTACTCATTCAACATCTAAATTAATCGTAAAAAAAAATTTTCTCCTGTCAACTCTAAAATGGTTCAAACTTCCTACAATAGTATGTAATGATAATGGTGATAATGATGAATATCATCCACTAAGACCAAATATGGTATATAAGAAGCCGTAAAGATATTACTCAAAATTCTTTAGAATTTTATTGTTATGCTAAAAAAGCATCAAAATAAGTGTTTCAAGATCACCATAATTTTGTTTAGTTAAAAGATCAAGAAGGTTGGTAGTGCCACAAATATTTTGAAATTTAAATACAACATAAGTATAAACTAGATGAGCTAAGAGGGTTTTTCATCTTCAGCCATATTACAAGTGTTCCAAAGGCGATAGAAAATTAAATTGTGCCAACCTTGTCTTAGTAATAATCGTAACTTAACACATACATGACATTTACTATATCAGATTATAATTAAATGGGTTAATAATAATAATATACACAACATTATTTTCATAAAGTTAATAATAGTAACATACACAACATTATTTTCATAAGATAACTTTAACAAACTTAGCTTTTAGTACAAACCCTAAAAAGTCTTAAAGAGATAGCGTAAGGAATCCAAGATTAAGATGTGAAATATTTTCTTTTGCAAGTTTATATAAATTTGTTTTATATAGTTTACCATGATAAAATTTTCACCAAAAATGGTGAATATATACATTAAAATTAGTAAACTAAGTGATTTTATAATTCCACATTTTGAAAAAAGTCAATCTAGTTAAAGTTTCTAAATTCCAGATCAATGGAAAACTTCCAAATTTAATGAAATATGTGTTAAAAGTGAGTTGGGAGTTATGCGAATCCCAACTGATTCAATAGCCATGAAGCATATAGAGGATACATGGCCTGAAAAATTCAAGGATGAAGTACGAAGTCTACGACTCAGCATATCCATGGATGGCGTCAACCCAAATTCCCTATAGAACACCAACTATTCTATTTGGCCTGTAGTAGTGATCAATAACAATATCCCCCCATGGTTATCTGTGAGGAATGAACATCTTATGTTGGCTCTCATAGGCCCTGGTAGAAGACAAGTGAAGAATATGGATGTCTACTTACAACCATTAGTAGATGAATTGAAGGAATTATGGTATTGGATAAATGTATACGATGTATAAAGACCCATCGCAGCAGAGAGGAGTTTTAGGTTGTATGGAATATGTGCTTACACGACACATGATTATCCAGGCTTAGGAGTTTTCTCTGTTAAATTACATGTTTAATTTATTGATTTTATTATATACATAACAATATTATTTCACATATTAGTTATTTAATTCGTTGTAATTGTTCTGATCTTCATGATATTATTTAACGTGCCATGCATATTAATTGTATACAATAATCTCGCAGGTCTTGTAACAAAAGGGTATTTTGGATGTAAATGTTGTGGAACTTCTATGAAAGCTATATGGTCCAAGGACCTACGAAAGCTAGTGTATGATTGCTCCAGGGTATTCCTCCTAGAATAACACCCTTACAGAAGAGCAACATCCGCTTTCAATGGTAAACGAGAGAGAAACCAAAGGCCTCCAATAACGACACCAGCTGAATGGATTAGAGCATATGGGAGAGAGAAGGAGAAGGCATTCATAGAAATGTTCAATTCAAATGGGGAGCCTATGTTTGATGATCCAGAATTCTTCGACACCTATGTTGAGAAATTTCCCATTGGGATGAAAAGGAAATCTATCTTTTATAACCTCCCATATTGGGAGCTTCTTAAGATTACCCACTTATTAGATCCCATGCATATATTTAAAAATGTTTGATCTTCTTTATGGAGGAACATATCATCGAAACAAAGTGACACATTGGCTATTAGGAAAGATCTTATTACTTAAAAAAATAAAAAGAAACATTGGCCAAGACGATTAGAAAGTATAGGATCAGAGGCAGGTGTTGGTCCCTCAAATTCATGGTATTTCAACAAAGGTGATGTCCCATGGATTTTAAAAAAAAATGATCTTTCTTTGGGAAAGGAAGTTATAATGGGTGTGAGGGTGCCATATTCATATGGGTCTTCACTATGGCACTGCTTCACCATGGATGACCATTTTTCGGGGTTGAAATCAAATGAAAATTTGAATCTTCTAAGAGTACATATAATGTCAAAAGCATGAATTTATTATTTTCTATATTAATAAAATTTATCCCATGTAGGGATCATAAAACATAACTAATTTTGTATATTATTGCATGTGTTTAGAACTTTGCAGTGTCATTATCCTTTGTTCGTGTGTGGGTGTGTGAAACATGAATTCCCTCAAGACCTAGGACATGCCATATATAAATTATCTACATTTGTACGTTGGATCACGTCAAAGGAGATTCATGTGGCTATCATTCCACGGTGACATCAAGAGATAGTTGAGATTGTTTGTATGTTTGAGAAGGAACTGTTGACGAGTTTCATGGACTTGTAGGTTCATCTTCTAATCCACCTATTAGATGAGGTTGAATTAGTTGGGGTGGTTTCTTGTTGTTGGATGTTCTTCTTAGAGAGGCACATGAAGAAATTGAAAGGTTTTGTTCGACAAAGGGAAAAACCCGGGGGGTCTATGGAAGAGCAGTACATATCATATGAGTCTTTCTATTATGCCAGTGAGTACATCAAGCAGATCGACAATAGACTAGGTGCAGTGATTTGGGACGATGAAAGGGACGAAGACAAAAGAGAAGGGGAGTTTCTCCAAACGAGTGGAAAAAAGCGCTCGATAAAGAGTAAGCGACTTATAATTTTTTAAATTTACACAAAGTAAATATTCATGTTGAACTTCGATATAATGTATATTTTGATCTCTATGTGTTAGCCAGCTATAAAATTTGTTATATCAAATGCTGGCTAAATCATTTTTGGAGCCTTCAAGAAACAATTTTTATTGCTAAAAAATGTTATCTTTTGAAGACTTTTGAAGGCCTCATGCCTTTGTCCACATCTTCACTGCTGTTCCCTTTTTATACTCATAAATTTTGTTGATTTCATGAGAAAATACTACTGCAAAGGCCATTTTTCCCTTCCTTCCACCACAAATTTAACCTTCATTTTTTACCCCTTTTCACCCCCCATAAATTCCTCTATTTTCACGATTCCCCTTCTTCCATTCATGAAAATCATTTTCCATAGTTTTAAACTCATTTTTTAACTATACCAAAACCCCCAAATCCATTGAAAACTTGAAAAAATTCATAAAAAATAAATTTTGTTTACCCCAGGCTTAAGCCCCCTTGGGCTGAGTCTTAAACCACTTCCCTTCCACGTGCCCTCACCCTAGGACCAGGTGCAAGACCCATAAAGTGCTTATCGCATCGCAAAGTCTGAGCGCATAAGTTTGTTTGCAGTGTTTAAAAACTCCAATGCGATTGAGCCTTTGTACACCGCCCCCGATCCTATTTTTGTTTTATATATAAATCCATGGGCCCGCAATCGGGCGTTTAAACCTTGGAATAATCCATTCTTGTTTGAATTTTTCCTTCGTAAATCCAAAAACCCTTTTATCCTAAGTTTTGGTCTAAATACGCCTATACAATGATTTTTAATGAAAAATGGGTAAATTGAAATAGACCCGCATCATTTCTCCGATGCGATTAAGCCCCATTTCATAAGCTCCGCCCCCCCTCCGCTTCACTCCATATAAACTCCGCCCGGGACCAAGAGTTACAGTCCCAAGTGCTAATCGCATCGAAAACTTTGAAAATGGTTAGATCAAAAAGACCAAGCCCGACCTCCGATTGCGATGGCCCGATCGCACCATCGCATCAGCCCACCTCCGATCGCTAATTGCGATCCTCTGATTGAATCTGGACCGTTCACGTGTCTAGATCGAACGGTCTGGATTTTTCCCTCATGGTTTCATCGCCCTTCGCTTTCAATCAAGAGGATTTTAATGCGTAATCCCAACCATCGATCTCTGCGCGATCGACGATTACGTCTTATTCTTCCCTCTAGTATTCTTTTGACCTCCTCTAAAAGAATCCCCACCGTTGGATGATGCCATCCAACGGCCATGCTCCACCCCGCAGCCTTCTAAGTAGTTTTACCCAATAATCGCAAGATTTCTTAATTAGTTTGTATTTTGCAGGTGATTAAATGGTTTTTCCATTATATTGAAGAAAAAGCCGAAGGCTGGGAATGACGATTCTCACGCCTTCGATTCATTAAAGGGAAGCCATCCATGGGTTCAATTTCCATGTCTCGTCAACGCTTCATGGGCATTGATGCCTCACGAGCCCTGCGCAGCACTGCACATCAACAAGACACAGCGAATAAATCACAAACAAAGAGTATCAGTGTCAAAGACAAAACATACCAGAACAGGAGATTGAAGATAGATCTGTGGGGATTACGGCTAAGATTGATTATCAAAAGCCTAATCCTCACCAATTAAGACAAAGTTAAAAGAAAATCATAAGTGTTTTATCAGACAGAAAGGCCTCCACCGCCACATCAGAGGCAAGTTGATTCCTCTTAGCTACCACAAAGTCACTTGTGCCTCAAAGCTTTCAAACAGAGGCCGAAGTTATTGATCGAACGAAGATATTTGCCTCAGTGCAGCCAAATTTTTAATTTTGCTAAGGGAACTTAATGCAAAAAATATCAGCAGAGTTATTACATCCTGAAACAGAGCCCAAAAGTCAATAAAAGCTCCCACCGAACTTCAATCTTAATTATGAAACATTCAATACAGAGGAAACATATGTAAGCTTCTTCATCGAGCCCCTCAAAGGCCGAGAAGTCATTAGTCTGTATTAATTGCCCTGGGAGATCTTTTATCAGATCTCACCTCCTCATTCTTCTATACATACTTCTGTAGAAGATGAGAAATGGGGGTTGCAGAACTTTGAAATATACTTGAGCTTGAAACTTCTGATTGTAAATAGTGTTCACTGGCTCTTGAAGCTCTGCTTGTGATAGATTAGTTAGGCTGAGAAGTGTATATGATTGCTAAACTAAAGCATTGGACTTAAAGTTGTAACTGGTTTGGAGCATCAATACAAGCTGATTTATGGGATCCTGGTCTACGTCGACGGTGATGTTATTTCTTATTGTAAATTGCTATTTTATCTCTGTTTTCACTGTGTTCATCTTCTCTTATAAAGAACAACATGCATAGAGTTAAGACCTACTGTATATCAGTACCTTTCTCTGTCTTAAAATCTTTATCTACATGTTTTCTTCCAATTCGTGTTATTTAGGAATGATTTAATTCAGTCTAAGCATAGGAATGATGGCATTCCCTCGTCCTACTGCCTTAGCTAATTTCTATTCCTGAATGTTATTTTCAGTTCATGTTAAGTAGAGATGAACTAAGGAAGATATTGTGAGCCCTGGTCCTAGTTTTATCCCAAAAGACTGTCTGAAAGTTTCTCTTGGAATGCGTCAAAAGCTGGCTAGTTTGAAAGTACTTACCAGATCTTAGGCCACCCATTGTTATCTTTGTGTTTGTCTTGAAAGTTACCAAGTAGAGCAGAGCTAGGAGAGGATTTGTGGTGAGCCCGGCCCGCTAGTTTCTTCTCCCACGGTTGCTTTCAAGTTTCCCTTTGTTTTTAAATGTTTTCTATTGAAAGTGCATCAAAATCAGGCTAGTTTAGAAGTACTTACCTGATCTTAGATTACTTTTATGTCTTTCTTAAGTGTATGTCAAAAGCAGGTTAGTTTAGAAGTACTTACCTGATCTTGGGCTGCTCTTTGTTCTTCATCTGTTTAATTCCCCTTCTTATTGTTTCATTTCATTCCATAAATCAACTTTAAAGAGATCCTTAGACATAGATGACTTGCCCCATGGACCACTCTTGAACCTGATTGTTTCAATTAAACACTATTATGACTCCATAGCCCAATGGACTAAAACCTGCAATTATCTATCTTTTTGGCTGAAGCTTGTTCTATTTTCTTGCAACTTCTCACCTTTGAAACTTTTTGCACTTAGAACTTTCCCCTCAAATAATAATCATGCTCAACCATCCAAAACAAAACAAAAACCCTTGGACTTCACAACTAGCCTGATATCATTACCCATAAACTTGCAAAGACAAATCCATCTTTGCACTTATTGGAGAGATCCCTCTCCGGATTCAGGAGGGCTAGATCCTAGAATCCCAAAGTGGTTGAAATAATGTTGCTTCTGCAGTTTTAGTCTCACCAATCTACTAAAATTACAGATTCCTAACACTATGTACTATATAATTTCGATTTGATTTCATCAGCGAATGTAGAAATTGAAGCAATCAATAAATTTGTTTTTTACAATTCTGAAGCGACACAACTGTGGGTTGATTGTACAAAAAAAAGAGGATGAAATGAGATAGTGACAGGAAATAATTCAAATGGTTGAATGCTAGAAGTGTGCCTTATCCCGATCATTTAAAAGAAAATATGCCAAAAATATGCCCCAACCGTTGGGTTGCTAACCAAGTCAGAGAGAAATACGGTGCAACCGGTCGTTACCCACATGCTGAAGAGGATGCGCTAAACATAGGTATTGGGTGCAGAAACTCAGTAATAATCTATTTAATTTATATGTACATTTGAAACTTATAATACATCTATATTTGATATTTTAACTGTTGGGTTATTATAAGACACATGACACTATGATTTTTTTAACTTTTTTATAATTGGTGCATTTGCTCCCATCTATGTGGGCATATGGACACCATTTTTGCACAGAAAATTTCGATGCTGGAAACTTCACACAAGATTGTGGAGTGGAAGTTGAGTTCGATCAATCTAGTCGATCTAGCCACTGTAATATCCCAAAAGGGAGAATGCAATAATACTGAATCACAATATAAGAACTGCAGCAAATTAAACAATAAATCTAAATACACATCAGAATATACAGAGAAGTTGAGTCATTTCTTTATATAGGAGGTGAATAGCAAGTACAATAGTGCTCAAAATATGAGACTGTCAAACCAGGAGGTAACTCCTCAAATCAGAATGTGTTAGTAGCTGAAGAATCTACATGCATTTATACATGGAGGTGAGGCTATTGGGATTCCTCTCCCAATGACTCTTGGCCTTCCTTATTTCCTACTATTATTTATTATACAAAAATAAATATCCACACCCATCCCATAGGATTAGGTGTCAACATTCCCTCCTTTAATCCGAAGGGATGTTGGTGAGTCCAAGCATCGACCTGAATTTTTCAAAATTTTCTCTTCCAAGTGCTTTGGTGAAGATGTCAGCAGTTTGCTCATTTGTGGAACAATGATGTAGATGGATGGTTTTGGCCTGAACATGATGTCAAATTAGATGGTACTTTGTATTGATGTGCTTTGTTCGATCATGGAACTTTGGGTTCTTGGCCAACTTTATTGCAGAAGTGTTGTCGATCATGAGTGGTGTGGAGTACATCACGCACATCTCCTCTCCAACATCGCCACTCCATTTCATCGCCTCACCTCTCGACCCTCCACGACTGTTCCACGCATCAATTTAACATACAACGCTCCCTCTCCTGCACATATATACCTGTGACATATCGTATTCCACTGTCACACAATACAATACCATTTATCGATTTATATACCTGTGATAAATGGTATTGTCAATGATCCCTAGCCAAAGAGATGGCCTAGAATGACCCTGCAATGATCCCACAAGAGGGACTACATAACTGTTGAACTATTGGAAGGTAAACTGCACTGTCCCTGCTACAATTGCCAAAAATATAGAAATTCAGATCTAGGTAGAATGGGAGCTTTGATGATGCTCAAAACAGAGATCCGTGCTCTATGATGGATACCCAAGATAACCCAGGAAGGGTTTCTCAGATCTATCAATCTAAGAAAAACCACCCTCTTAGGGCTTTACATATATGTTGCTGGGTATGCAGATCTGCTGCATAATATGATGATATGATACCTGCAATGATGCACAATCAGATTGATTCAAGAAGGGCTGATCCCTTCACTAGATCCTTGGAATAAAATCTCAAGATCTAGCTCCTCCAATCTCCTCCACTGAAAACAGCTACTGGATGAACAATAACTTCATAAAACTACGCTATGAGAGAGGGAGGGTCAGTGAATGATAGAAACAATAGATCCAATGTGAGGATATGATCCCTCGCAGGATTTCCAGCTGAAATACTGAAAACTTCCCTCCTCCAATAGATCTACAGGACTGGAATACGAAATCCTTGAAGGGACTCCTACTTCATGGAGGTAAAACCTAATGGCCTAAATTTCGGATATAGATCTGCTCCTCCTGGGAGACTGAATATGAAGAACAAAGTGGTAGGATGAATCCTCCACCAGTTTCCTAGATGAATGCTAGAAACAACTTCCTGAAGATGGCACCAATGCCTGATAAGGAATAGAGCTCAATAGAAAACCTTGCCAAGGTAGGCACATAAGTCCTCTGTGGGTAAGGGTGGGATTCCCGCTCAGGAACACCCTGTGCAAAACAACACTGCAACTTAGCTAAACAACATACTATTGCATGGAGATGTCACCTGACAAAGCAAGATCTAAATAGATCAAAGAGTAATCCAAGTATCCAAATCTGCCTTCTATTGTGCCATCACCTTCATTATAAAGATCATGAGCCTTCCATAGCCTAGTCCCACTCCAAAATTGCGCTGTACATGTGGACATAAGTCTCCATGGTTAACTACATTGTTTCTCCATGTCCTCCATCAAGTTCACATGGGGTGATCATCCTCTCCATCATGTGTGCATTAAATGCATCACTTCCTCCACTATCTTATCATAAGTGCTTTATGTTCTTTGAATGCACTATGATCTCAGTTGACCTCTTCAAAGATCCTCATGATTTTACATTTAAGATCCATGATCTTATTTGACTGTTTCATCCTCCATGATCTATCTCATAAATGAGGCATGATCTCCATTTATTTATCATTAATGGAGCTGCTCCACTACTCCATGTTTTAGATCTAGATCTAGAATATCCACATACATACATTAGAAGTGGATTTTATTCATCTTTAAGGTTTGTGGGTCCCTCCACCCTTTTATTTACTTAATTAATTAATTTTATTAAGAACTCTAATATTCCAAATATCATGTGAAAATTTGGGAATATTACAGTCACCGTGATCAAAACCTAGTACAAGGGACGTTAGGTTACGTCGGAAAGATACAAGAGATCATTGAAGTGGATTTCTCTTCTTTTCAATGTGTTATTTTTAGGTGCAAGTGGTGGGACACCTTTGATCAGAATAATGTAAAGGAAGATCGCAATAGTAGGTTGATATGTATCAAATCTAGAAAGATGTGGGATGAAGCTAAGGAGCCCTATGTTTTCCCCAAATGCTGCAACCATGTGCTTTTTTACCTAGATGTGTTGGATAGGAATTGGTGGTTTGTATTGAGACATGACCCTAGATCAAAACATATATTTTAGAACTAGTGTTATCATGCCATGCGAGCTGGAAGATAATGGGGGTGATCATGAGAACCGAGAGTGATATGGTACATGTGTTATTTCATTAATATTTATACTTTTTAAGATGAGTTTTTTTAAACATTATAATACGTATTTTGAATTAATTGGCAATTTGCATTGTGTTAATGTTAAAATCAATATTTCACTTGATAACTTTCAATTATGTTGATCTCAAAAACAATGGCGTACTGTATAAAGTTCTTTTTTTTGTATGTAAGATCATAACAACATAATGATAATTCTAAAGCAGATGAATTTATTTGCATTATTTTCTAAACTTTATTATGTTACAGTAATTCATATTATTCTAGATTTATTAGTTTGCAATTATTTAAAATTTTACAAATTTAAAAATTTTAATAAAATCATTTCACATTAATACAATTAAAATTTTACAAATATTTTACATACAATTAGAATTAGAATTAGAATTATAATTACAATTTTACAATTTCATATACAATTATAATTAAAATTATAATTACAATTTTATAATTTTACATAAAGTTACAATTTTACAACTACAATCATTTCACAGTAATACAATTAAAATTTTACAAATATTTTACAATTTCAGGTACAATTACAATTTAGAATTTTACATATATACAATTACAATTTTACAAATTTAAAATTTACAATTACAATTACAATTTTACAAATTTACATATATACCATTACAATTACTATTTTAGAATTTTGCATACAATTACAATTTTACAATTTACATATATACAATTACAATTAAAATTACAATTACAATCATTTCACAATAAATTAAATATTACAATTACAATTAAAATTTTACAAATATTTTACATATAACAATTAAAATTAAAATTACAATTAATACAAATACAATACAATTTTTGAATTTTACATACAATTAGAATTACAAATATTACAATTTTACAATATCATGATCATTTAATATTAAATTTATTAATAAACATCACGATCATGATAAACATCATACAAACATCATATTTGACTAAAAAACACATTCAAATTCGCTAACATCATCGTGATCATGATCAACTAACAAAATACAATTAGCACCACATTGTCGTTATTCCATAGGGTCATCGGTGCGGCTGGGTAGCCGACCACACCTCACCTTTTTAAAATTTTAAAATATAACAGTGTGCCTTTCGGTACCGCCCCGTTGCGGATACTGTAAGAACCGGTTGCGGTGCAGCTTGTAAATTTACAGGCAGCACCGCGAACCGGTGCGAGCCGAACGGCTCGAGTTTTTTTTTTAACGATTAATTTTAAGTTAATTTACAGTTCTAAACCGCTAAAAGGCTTAATTATGGAAAACCAAGAAAAATAAATGTACATTTGGCTGTCAAGGAGACATATTGGCTGTAGAATTTGCAAAAGTACATTTGCCCACCGTTTTGCAAAATTCAAAATGCAGATTGGCGGATAATGCAGAGCAGCAAAGTGTGCAATGGGTGCAATGGGAGAACCAATGTCAGGGTGGCTCAGACAAGGATAACTTGCATCAGTGCTTGAGAGCTCACAAGAACTGAAAAGTGAGAAATTCGATTTTTTGGCCGTAATTTTTTTTTATTTACCCTGTTCCGGTGCACGGGGCTTTATAGACGCATCAATGCGGTTTCTTAAGATTGCACCGGGTGGTTTTAGTTTTGCCATGGGGTTTTAGGATACACGGGTGCAGAATCTTTGTAAAGCACTTGTGAGCTACAGTAATAAGATGCACTGGGGTGGGTTTGTACGGAGCGCACGGTGTCCGGTGTGCCAATGTTTTTTGCGCACCGGTGCTTTTTTTGGTTGACCGCACCAGTGCGGGTTAGGATGATAAGCGCACCGGACAAAAAACATCCGCAAAAACGTCCACCCGCCAACCTTCTCTAGTAATATCTGCTACAAACGAATGTCTGGGGTATTTTTATAAGGAGTTCCTCAAAATCATCCGCTAGAAGGTATTTTCCTTGTAGTGTTGGTGACATTGAAGTTTCGAGCACTGAATCCCTTCACGATATCGAAGTGCATGAAATTGGTAGCCAGGGTAGCCTTGACCCTGATGATGTTGACTCATGCTTACAATCATCTGCTGAGAAGATTCCTGCGCCAAAAGAATTTGGAGCAGAAAAATCCACCCTCTATCTGAACAATCAGATAGAAGAGCTTAAGGAGAGGATTTATGGTTTGGAGATATTAAACCAAACCATGAAAGAGCAGGGGACAGTGCAAAAGTAGGAAAGTATAGAGCTATAAGGAGAATTTAAAGAGCAGAAAAGACAAGTAAAGATATGGAAATTCTAGGTCTCAAAGTGCTATGGACGTCTTAAAAATGTGACTAAGCAAGTCAAGAAGGCTTGAGGCAAGAAGGTGAATACAGTGAAAGCATGAATCAACATACAAGTTCAGGATTGAAGGGAGGCTCCCTTGTTTTGGCTTTTTTTGCAGCAGGTAAAGGTTGTGTGAGGACACACAAAAACATAGGGATGGGAGGATGTTGGTAGGCTAAATTGCATTATTTTTAACCTCTATCCTACTTCAAATTCACAACCTAAGACCTTTGTTTTAACCTCATAACCTCCTCATTCTTGCACTATTCCAAGAATTGTGTTTATTCCTGCACTAGCTTTTTATTTTGATATTTAAGGTTTACAATGGACTTAATTAATTATTTTTATAGATTTTATACCTTTAATATTATTTTCAACTAATATTTTATTTCCTAAAGTATTTGGTAAGAAACGTATTAATCATTTCGTTAGTATGGTCGAGTGCAGGTAGGATTTGTGCACCGCTGGTAGTTCTTGTACTTCTGCAATAGCTCATCACCTAATGCAAATATCTCGTTCAGAATTGGTCATCTCGAGTTGGGTTCGGAGCGGAGATCATTTAGGAAGATGATAGAGATTAGTTCGTCGACCGAATTCTTAGTTTAGTATTTCGTTACAACCGAAAGGCTTAGATTCTAACTTTGTTGTAATTTTGTTACAGCCACAGGCCTAAAGGGATGTATATAATGTAGAATTAAAATAGGAGGTAGCTAGTGATAAAGATTCTACTGTAATTTTGGTAATTGTAATTTTGTTGGTATTACCCTTGCTCTAGGCTGGACGCGATTTCACCATGTACATTTGCTGATTTTGAAATATAATCTAAAGGGACTATGCCATGTCATTTTAATTCTGCGTTTTATATCTATGTCGATGCATTGCTGAAGCTGAGTTCCCAAGTTTCCTAAATCGGGAAACATGCTTATTTTATAGGGCCTAGCCAACCCAGCTCATTCTCCCTCTCGTTTTCTTTCTCGTTAAAGGTGTGTTAATCTCATTTGAATGCAAGGTGTGAATTAAGTAGATATTTCAATTCTTTCACAAAGTCTAGGTTCAATTTCATTTACAGTTATCATGTGATGGATCCGTGGTGTGCATTCGTAACTAAGTTTGATTTTACCTTATGTAATTTTCCTTTTCAAAGCTTAGTTCAGTTCTATGTGGATCGTGCAAGCACGTTTTTCCTGTACTAGTGCATTTCCAGTTTTGCAATTCGATTCCTTTGGTTCAGTGCAACAAAGTCTTTTTGTTCTTTTCTTTCATAAATATCTTGATGCGTTTCTGTAAGTGAGTATTCATTTCTAGACATAATTATTTTTAATTCTAAGAATTAAAACTTAAGGATTAAAGGTGCTTTGATAATTAAGGAACAAACGATGTTTTCACACACAGATTTGTACCTACACTTTACACTCTTAAGGAAAGGATTGGACATCACCTTAAAATTATTAAGTGAACCTTTATAAATTAAAAATATTAAACACGAAGATCTTATATATGTGAATAACTATCACAAGAACAAAGCCCGCTGTCATAATTAAATCATTTCTTTAACTGCATGAAAGAGTTCGTTGATTGAAGAAAAGTGTGCCTTGACTTTCAAAGTTAATTATTGTTTTGAGATTAAGTTTGGTTGAAGCATATTTCTATTTGTGAAATATATTTTAGAGTTTTTTTCACCTTTGAAAATTAATTTTTAGTTAACACACCCTTTATTCTTTTCTGAAAGTAATTTGAAACTTGGTGCAGGAATTTCTGTTCCGGTACAGGAATCAATATCCTGATACAGGAAAATAGTGCTCTCGTCTTAAGACTTAGAGCCCCTGCATGAGGATATAAAATCTTCAATACAAGTGTATAATATACTTCCAACATATAAACTTTATTCAAAAACTGGTGCAAGAACATTGCCGAAGTATAGGAATAATAGTTTAGTGCAGGAAGGAAGATATTTAGAGAAGACAGACATCTTCAAGGGTCCAATTATCAATCCGTCATACAACTATACTGAAGATAAACATAGATATTCACTCCAAAAATCAAGATTATTTGCAGAAGTTTGAAATTTCCTATTATTTATTTTTTTGCAAAGTACTTTCTTTCATATTCTAGCACTAGAATTTATTTTGTGTTATTTGTCGTGTGATCTTTATTTTCGATTTTGCAAGATTATAATTAAGGAAGTAGGAAAAGAGATATGAAAAGTTCATATCATTTATGGAATTTCCTACGCTTCGCCTCTAATTTTTACGAAACCCATGGGTTGACAATTAAGTGTTGAATGAGTTTGCTTAGCCACAATTCATGCACCCAACAAAATGTTGTTGTTATTAAAGCTGAAGTTGAAAAACTACTTCTTGTAGAGTTTATTTATCCTATTCCATTGACAGATTTGGTATATAACATAGTTCCAGTGACCAAGAAACAAGAGACTATCAGAGTATGTGTCGATTACAGGTATATTAATAAGTCTTGTCCCAAAGACAATTATCCCACCCCTTATATCGACCAAATTGTTGACGATTGTGCCCGGGATGAAATATTTTCATTCATGGATGGATTTTATGGTTATAATCAAAATAAACATACTCCCTACCGATCAACCCAAGATAGAATTTATATGTCCATGGGGCACATTTGCATATTGTAAATTATCTTTTGGACTAAAAAACACCGCCACAACTTTTCAAAGAGCTATGTTTTACGCATTTCACGATATCAAAAACATTGTGCAACCCTACTTGGATGACTTACCTGCTCATTCTTTTCACAAACTTGATCATCCTACACATTTACATGTGATATTTATGTGATGTAGGCATTACAACATTCGTTTGAATCCACACAAATGTGTATTTTGTGTACAATCAGGATAGTTTCTTGGTTTCATTGTTTCTAAAGAAGGCATTCGTGTCGACCCGTTGAAAGTTGAGGCCATTGTGAATCTACCTCCTCCTTCCACTATTCGCCAACTCCAGAGTTTGTAAGGGAAAGCAAAATTTCTACATTGTTTTATCCTAAACTATGAAAAGTTAACTAAAGGTTTCACTCGGTTATTAAAACAAGATGTTCCATTTATTTGGGACAAGATTGCCGATAAAGCTTTTGATGCACTCAAACACGCGTTGACCCATGCACCGTTGTTGCATACACCTGATTATCACCAAGATTATGTTTTGTATTTAGCTGCGTCCAATTCCACCATGTTTTATTTCAAGAGGATGATTCCAACAATGAACATGTGATTTATTACTTAAGTTGGAACCTCAATCTGATAGAGATCAAGTATTTTCATGTGGAGAAATTGGCCTTGATAGCTGTTCAAGTTGTACAAAGATTTCGTCATTACATACTATTACGTAAAACCACAGTGATATCTAACTGCAACTCTATGATGTACATTTTGAGAAAACAATTGCTTGGGGGAAAATACTTTAAATGAATAGTTATCCTACAAGAGTTTGATTTGGAATTTGAAAAATCTAAATCCAAGAAATCAGCTGAACTTACGTGTGACTTTCCCTACACTGGATTGGAAAATGTGGCAGAAGACCATCTTCTCGATGAATCTCTATTTCTAATCAGCACATTAGACCCTTGGTATGGAAATATCATTATATATCTTCAAACCCAAACCTTTCGGCATGAAATTTCATGATCTGATCAACATAGAATTCGATACCAGTCTCAACAATACCATATTGTTGGTAACACTCTTTATCGTCGCGGTGCTGATTCTCTTTTTCTACATTGTATAATTCATGAAGAAGCTGAAAGAGTTTTAAATGACTGCCATTTTGGAGCATGTGGTGGTCATATGTCTGGGTTTTCTACAACCCAAAATATATTGCACGCTCTTTATTTCTGGTCATCACTCTTCAAATATTGTATCCTTGTGGTTAGAAAATTTCACAATTGCCATATTTTTTATCGAAAAATGTGTGCACCTCCTGCTCCTCTTCACCCAATCATATTTTTTGGTCCATTTGAAAAATGGGGCATTGATTTCATTACATGTAACCCTCACTTGGATAGGGGGCATGGGTATATTATTCTCTCTATATATTACTTTACCAAGTGGGCCAAGGCGATGCCTACATTCAAGGCTGATGGAAAAACTGTGGCTATTTTAATATTCAATCATGTGAATTCTAGGTTCGGTGTCCCTCAAGCTATTGTTACGAACCATGGTAGCCACTTTCAAAACATTACGATGATTGAACTCAATGATTGCGGATTAAATTCAGTAGAGAGAGGCTACTGCTCACACTCATACAATGGAAGCCCAGCAGCAAGCAGAACAAGCACACCAAAAGAAGCAAAAAGCAAAAGTAGCATGTTGTGAAGCCGAATCCCAGCGCGTTGCGCTTGAGGCAAAAATCCATCAAGTCCGCTAAAATATTCTAGCTATCCTGGCCACAATTGCGCCCGAGGAGAAATTAGAAGGATTGGCTGTCACGTTGAAAGCATTGCGCGTTGAGGTGTAGACAATCCAAACAGAATATGAACAAAAAATTGCAGACCTAGAGACAAAGTTACAGTGGAAGACTCCATTAGAATTCTGTGTCCAAAGAGCAGTCGAAGTGAAGTAAGCAAGAGATAGTATCAATGATGCAATCACCCAATGTGACAATATGCTTGATGGAAAAATGAGTGTATGGACACCAGTGCAAAATGATCCAGTAGTTCGGCAGTTGCACGACGCGCTCCATTAGAAGAAACAATAGTTTGAAGAGATTAGGATAGTGACGCTGACCTTGGCTCTTACACAGCGCAGGAGTGTCAAACAATACAAGCAAAGATTGGAGATTTGTGCCGAAAATAACAACTACTGGAAGCACGCATGAAACCATGGTTTGAAGAAGCTCTTCATATCTCACAGACGATGTATAATGCTTTGAAGACTATTCAGTAGACTCAACGCAACATAGAGATGGCCACTGAAGGGACCACCACAGAAATGCTGGTTCAACAAGCGCAGGGCACTGCAGTGCAAATTTTGGAATTAGTGCTCCCTCTAAAATCTTCTGTCAGTGTGCTCCAAGCCAAGATCAAGGAGCAGGCGCCTTAGTGACTCGAGATGAGTCACATGTTTGTGTTGGGGGCCTGTTGGAGTGGGGTCCCCTGAGGCACACTTTTTGATGTAATTTTTGTAAAAGTATTGTATATGCACACCGTGCGAGGAGTCAAGGGGCTTTGGGGTTGGTCAAAGTCCCTAATTTTGATGTAAATGGGTTTAAGGGTAAACTGTGGGCCTCAAAACATGGTTTGAGACCATAGGATTTTCATTGAAGAGGAATCTAAATAGATATATCATGTCTAAGGAAGGTAGTTCACTTCATGCAATGTAATGTTTTGGATCTAATTTTATGCATATGTAATATGTTGTGAAGGGTTTTGTCTGGTTTGGGTTGAAAGGCTCCTACTGGATGTGTACGCGATGACCTAGTCATGGCTGTGTGAAGACTCCGCTGGCTGTGTGCGCGGAAGGGTTTATGTAAGGGAAAGTATGATATGTATTGAAAGAATCTAAATTAATGCAAAGGAAATATTTTGGCAAACTTATTGTGTTATTGATATGAGTTACTTACTATTTCTGTTCTGTTGAGATCACACTATTTTCTTTTACTTATTTATCATTTCGCGAAGATATCAATTATGGTTATGCATGCTTATTTATGATCAATAAATCTGCTTAAGTAAGTGCATTGTTTAGATCTAGTTCTGGTTTTGTTATGATTATCTGCACTGAGGTAATTTGTGACTATGTCTTCTTCTGTTAAAGATTGCACACATTATGTGAATCTTCCTTATTCTGTTGCGCACACATTTTTATGATTGATGTAAGTCTGCATTCGATTTTCTTAGGACCACTTCATTGTTTTCTCCCTCAGGGTCCAAAATCCTGGTTCCAATACCCCCCCCCATACTGCTTCGGGTGAGACTTTGATCTCCGCAAGAAAGAAATTTCCAAAAGGTCAAGTAGTTGGAGGGTTTGTTGGTTTATCCATAAATTTTGAACCTCTGTCAGGACCCCTCAAGCCAACAGGTATTATCTTTAAGTTAAATTCTGCCAAGTCATCGACAGTGTCGTTATGTGTTCAAGAGAAAGTTCAACTTCAAATTTTCTATTCATTACAAACATTTGTCTCCATTCCCGTTGATCATCCTTGAGTTAATCCTTGCAAAACATTTCAATGGTTTCCTGTCATAGGCCCTCCTAGGACGGATCACTTCCTATCGACTTCTGCTCATTATCTATGATGTTGATATAGAAATTCTATCAGTACCTTGGAATCTGCATGCCCTAATGGCAGGTTTCTCTCCTTCGACGTCATTTTTTCATCATTGGCCTTTGATCGAATGACTATGAAAGTTCGACTGCAAATCATTCCTTCACATTTCATAGACTGTACTTAAGTACTTTGAGAGCCATTTTCATAATTCGTGGTTTCTCTCACACTTGTTAACGATTTTTAGCATTGACCGGTAATCAAGTAGTTTCTTCCATGTTCGACTCCAAAACAATCAATCACATGTATATATTCGTACTAGTTTGAGAAGAAGAAATTAAGAACCTAGATCTAGTTTCAACCATCCACGTTGTGAGGAGTTATGTATTCATGATACAGTAGACCTATTCATAATAGATGGTTGCACCCATACTGTGTCTACTTTTGATGTAATGATAAAGAAATATTTGTACCATAACATGTAGTTAGTTTTTCTCTAAGTATGGGAATTCCTACCTCCTTGATGATTATATATTTGCATTGAATGTTTCTTACAGGTTTTCGACCGATGTCTCTGATCCAATCCTTAGAATGATAAAGCGCTTCACTCTCTCTAAATTTTTTCTTAGACTTCACACTTTAGGGGGAAATCCATTACACGTCATTTTGTCACCATGACATTTGACTGTCAATATGGATCTATCACCATCCATACTCATGCTTCCTTAGAATTCAAAACAACTATATTCTCGAACCAAGTCTTGGAAACTGGGAAAAATATCTTAAAAAATCTTAAAGGTTTCCTGTGCGCTTTTTGTTCTCACTTCCTATGCATGTGCTGATACTTCCTCTATTAGTTGCGTTGATCTTCGCTCTGTTTTCCCACAAAACCTGTGCACCCCGTATAAAAGAAAGTAAAAAATAAAAGTAACTTCTAAAAGCTTAGTTGGGCGAATATTCTTCCAATTAAAATCCTCTTGAGTCATGCTAGTTTGAGCTATATCCCTCCACTCATGGAACTTATCCCCTTGGATGAAGGAACCCTAATCCCTTCATTAGAGGATCTCATCCCTTTATTGATGGATCTAAAACCTCCTCATTTCTCCTATAAATTGAGCTGAAGCTTCAGGGTTAGGATACTTAGCACATTGGAAATATTACTTGGTAGATTTTGGAACTTTGAACTTCATATATTGTACATTGTATACGATTTCATTGAAGATAAACCTAGGTTGGTCATTCTAGAGAGGAAATATTGTCAAACCAAGGAGCACGATCATGAAGGCATACTAGAGAAATATGTACAACATCAAGGCTCAGGTTGTAAGATTTCTCTTTATATTCTTGATAATACATATGGATCTCTTTTTCTCATTTTTTTTTTTGGATTCATTAAAAAAATGACAATTCTTAATCTCCTTCATCATTTAGTTAAACTAGTGTTTTTTAATTATTATAAACTGCAGGTGCTTTTGATTCTTTGCATGTTTGTAATTGGAAGCTCTGTTAGCGCAAGGAGTCACTCCTTGACTGCAAAAGGAGTAAGCCTTACACATCATAGCTCATTTCAAATTTAAAGCTTTTGAGTGGTGGGATGGCTTCTCAAAGGGGAATATGGGTTAGCCCTGGTTCGATCCCTTCTAGGGGCCAGAACTTCAACAATGGATTCTTCATGTGTAAAGCAGTCTAAAAATATAGCTGGAACTGTACGCCTCAGAGCCAGACTTATAAATTTGTCATTCACCCAGGGATAAACTTCAATTCACGTGCCAAAGATGTTAGTGCAAGGAGTCACTCATTGACTGCAAAATCAGTAAGCTTTACACATCATATCTCATTTCAAATTTAAATGCATTGAGTGGTGAGATGACTTCTGAAAGAGTTTTAAATGATTTTATTCTTTAATAGTTTCATGCATTTGGAAAGTTGTGGCAAGTATAAATTGTATGGGTAAATTGGTAGTATAGGGAGCATATTGTAACAAATGAAAGGAGGTAGATAGTTGGTACTTAATCTAAGAAATACACATATCCTAAATCAGTCACACAACTACAATAGTGGCTCTTTACCTAAACTCTATTTTATGTAAAGTAAACAACATTCAGAAAGTAGAGTACATGCATAAATTATTTCATAAATATTTCATGAAACCTTCACTAATCATGTTCTACACAAAATTTATATGATTTGCAGGAAACTAAACGACATATAATTTACTATTAGACCATGTAACTGTTTCTTACTCGCACCTTAATAACTGCTGCAACTCATAAATCAGAAGAAATAAACAACGAGAGGAACACATCATACATTAGATAGTCCTTGAATCAAAGATCATCCACCATGAAGTGAAAAAAGGAGTTTTATTTATTATATTAAGTCCTCAGGTAGATCAACATCGAAATAAAAATGGTATTTACTAATGGTGTATATAGAAAGAGAGACACCAACTCCATCTATCCTAAAAATATGGAACCACTATTCCTAACATTACATAGGTGTTATAGGACATTAAAGCTATATCCCATCGAAATATAACTTAAAGGACAGTTGTATATTAGAGAAGAGAAGAGAATTTGGATTGAACTGCTGAGTATGCTGACATGTTTCCCCTTTTTATATTGATTTGTCTCCTCATGACTTTGGTTCTTTGATAACCATATGTTTTCATTAAATATGACCTTCAACCACCTCATAACCACTTACCAATCATCACTTGTTATATCCATATCGTTATGAGTCCTTTTCTTTCCTGAAATTTCTCAGAAAATTTGTAGACAGATGTCAAAAATAATTTAAAACTAGTGCTACCGGAAATTTCAATAAAAACCTGTAACTGCACAAAAACTGTAATTCTACCGGAATTTATGGTAGCGCTCTGTTTATTTTTCAAAAATTTACAACAAATGTAGAAATTTAATACAAAATATGTATTTCCTGGATTCTCCTGATCTAACAATAATATGCTATTGTTAACTACAAAATCACTTCTACAAAGTATTTGCGAAATTTGAGACACAATCGCCAATCACAATATCATGAAGAAAGATCAATCACACATAACACAGATAATTTACCTGAGGAAAGAATATAGCTAAAAAAATACACTATCTTATATTATGTATTATATCATGGATCATGAAACAATTACATACAAAGCTCCAATCCAAGATCTCTCAGTACATGAGCTAACTGTCTCACACTGTCATACAAAAATTGGCAAGTTCCTTAGCCAATTTACTATCTCCAAACAACCTGCCTCCATTGCGCAATCCTAGTTGATAGCAATCTCTGAATGAATGGAATCATGATTTCCTTGACTGCGAAATCCTCATGGGCACATCCAATGTGTGTGTGGTTGCATGTGTGCAACCGAATAATGTCACAACTGATAGTTATCTTCCCTTTCACCTAGAACTCAACTGGGTATCCACTGGATCTGACATGCATGAAGTTAATGGTAGTAAATATTCAGTTGCATGTGAGGCCACTAATTTGGAATTAATTAATAATTAATTCACTTTATCTCTCACTAGTGTATCTTCAGTGACAACTAGCACAACTGAGTTTAACTCACTTAACTGAGTTAAACTACTTTACAACTTTCATAACTACACTTGCAACTTTGTTACAACTTCGAATCACTCAGTTACAACTAAGTCCAATTGCATGTCCCACCAACCAACCACTCAACTCGAAATTCCTTTAGCTAACTGATTTTCCACTTTAGTTAACTATTTCCAAGTGCTCATTTAGAATATATTATTGTTTATTATCCAACTAATATTAAGGGATAATAATAGTCGACATGCATCTATAAATAGACATGCAATCTATAAATATAACTTTCACATACATCTATAAATATACCTCATCTATAAATAGAATTTTCTCATGCATCTATAAATAGACATCCACCTAAAAATAGCCTGAGGCTCCATCTTATTGTAGGTGCCTAATTTTCACTAGGATATTCTTGTTGAATCTCAACACTCCCTCTCAACAAGAAAGGGATTATCCTTCACCCCGATCCTGTCTCTATGGTATTCGAATTTTCTCTTGGTGAGCGCCTTCGTCAGAATATCTGCATCCTGATCTTCCGTAGGAATGTACTGAAGCAACATGATTATCCTCTGCACACAATCTCTGAGATGATGGTACTAGATATCTATATTCTTAGATCGATCATGAAACACATGATGAATCGAGAGTTTAATGCAACTGTGATTATCACAATGAATCACTGTTGGATCTAGATGAAACCAAACAAACCAACCAAGATATTTCTCATCGATATAGCCTCACATGGAGCTTGAATCGCTGCCATGGATCTCTACTTCCTGTTGTACTAAGAAAAAACTATACATCCAATGCTAAAGATCCCCCTTGATGTGCTCTTTCTGTCTGATGGGTTTCCTACCCAATCTACATCCGTGAAGCCATGCAACTTCACCTCATTCGTGTGTCTGTACCATAAGCCATAATCTGGTGTGCCCCTCAAGTATCTGAGGACATGCTTGCCCGCCTTCCAAAAGAGTTTGGTAAGCTTAACCATAGCTTGACTCAGATGGTTAACCGCATAGCAAATGCTTGGTCTCATGTTCACTGGATACCTTAACGAGCCCACTAACTGTCAATAGAAAGTAGCATCCACTAACTCTCTAGAAGTAGCATCCTCTTTCCTCTAGTTTCCTGGAAGAGGAGTATCCATGGGTTTGCAGCCCTCCATGTGAAATTACCCAGTATCTCCCTTGCATACTTTCCTTGAGACACAAAAATTTCACCATCTCGCCGCCATATTTCCAATCCAAGGAAATAATGAAGGAGGCTCATATCCTTCATCTCAAACTCCTTTGCAAGGTCCTCCTTGAATGAGTGTATGAGCTGCTCATCATCAGCCAATATTAAATCATCAACATAAAGAACAATGATTAAAATCTTACCCTCCAGCACAATTTGGTATAGGTTTGCATCCGCTTCACTTTTGGTGAAGCCCAATACAGCGAAATAGTTGTCTATCTGAATGTACCAAACACGAGGCTCTTTCTTCAGCCCATACAAAGCTCTTTTGAGTCGACACACATGTGAATCGCTATTGAAGATCTCAAAACCTTTAGGTTGCTCTATGGACACCTCTTCCTTAATGATCCCATTGAGAAACACAATATTCACATATATTTGATGAATGCACCAGCCCATCTACACTAAGAGAGTTAGGATGGTCCTTATGGAAGAATACCTTGCGACATGTGCAAAGGTATCTTCATAATCTATCCCCTCGATCAGTGAGAAGCCTCGGGCCACAAATCTGGCCTTGTATTTCTCAACACTCCCATCAATAGCTTTCTTTAGCTTGTAGATCCATCTCGAACCTACACTGACATTAGGGGAATTTTAAGGTCTAAAATGGGCCTCCTAAGGAAATTATAAAATAATAGTGGAAATAATAAAATAAGATTTAATTACATCATCAAATTTTAGAGGGAAAAAAAGAAAACACTACTTTTTCAACTCGTATTTTGAACTTATCTCCCCAAGGTTTTACTCAGATTTCGAGCAGGAATACTTGTTGGATGAAAAATTTAATTCCCCGTCCAAGGAGTACCCATGTTGCATAATTTTTATGGACTCTGATACACGAAAAATGAGAAATACATGAAAAACGTGATTGCAATCACATTTTTTCATGTATTTCTCATTTTTCTTGTAGCATGGTCCATAAAAAGTATGCAACATGGGTACTCCTAGGATGAGGAATTAAATTTTGCATCCAACGAGCACTCCCGCTTGAAATTTGAGTAAACCCTTAGGGAGATAATTTGAAAATACGAGTTGAAAAAGTAGTTTTATTATTTTATTATTTTTTAATATTTTAACTTTTTTACTCCAAAAATGGTGAATCATCCCCCATGTTTGACATTATCATCTTGAATCCTATTGGTTCTCATAAATTTGATTTTGGTTGTACATTTTTCTTAGGAGGCCCATTTTAGACCTCAAAATTCCCCTAATATTTATCAACCAGCCTTGGAACAATTTCCCAAGAACTATTTTTTACAATGGAGTCATACTCCTCCACCATTGAATCTACCCATGTGGGCTCCTGCACTGCTTCCTGAAAGGAATATGGTTCAGTAAAAATAAATTTTCTCATGAGAGCCATGTATCCAGTAAATTGGTCAGGAGAATTTCTTTGTCTGCACTGTGAAGTAGGGACTCCTACATTCTGTGCAGCATGAAGTCTTAGCCTATCAGCTTTTGTGGTACGCCTTTTGCCAGTTCTGATGGTTGGATATGTGTGAGTGGACTCCTCCACTCCATGAAACTCCTCCTATGACTGATCCACGTCTAGAGACTCATCTTTGGGAACCAAAAGTTCCTCTTCTGCACACAAGTCTAGCTCCCTCTCAAGCGACAACCGCATGGCTTTCCCCTCATTGAATTTTATATCTCGTCGCACCATAGTCATTTAAATTTTTGGAAAATACACACAATAATTATGGGGTGTTTCTGTGTATCCTCCAAAATCCCAACTTCAGCAGTTGACTCCAGCTTCTTCCTGGTGTCCTTGGTCACATGCACATATACAGATGAGCCAAAAATCTTAAAGTGTGAAACATCCGATTTCTTCCCAGTGAAAGCTTCTTCAGGTCTACTCATGCCAAGTACTCTATGAGAACAATGGTTTTGCACATAAACCGTAGTGTTGCATGCTTTCACCCACAAATGCATTGGTAGGCCTTGATCATGCAAGATCGCTTGTGTTGCACCCATGATCGTTCTGTTCTTCCTCTCTGTGACCCCATTTTGCTGTGGTTTATGAGGCGCTATGAGTTATATTCATATTCCTTCTTTGCTACATAAGTTCTTGAATTCGTTAGAGATGTATGCTCCACCATTATCGCTCCTTAGAGCCTTCACTTGCTTCCCAGAATATTTCTCCACTAATGCCTTAAACTCACAGAACTTTGAGAATGTTTGGTCCTTCTTCTGCATGAAGAAGATCCAGCATTTACGAGAAAATTCGTCAACAAAAATAACATAGTACTTATGTCTTGTTGTTGAAGAAACTGAGAATGGTCCACACACGTCTATGTGAACTCTCTCAAGGATCCCCAAAGCACGGTTCTCCTTCTTATGAAAGGTGGACTTTACATACTTCCCCATGGTGCAACCCTTGCACTGATCTAATGAAGCAAGTGTTCCCATTGGAAGTCCAGTAGATATTTGTTGCATGACTTTGAAGGCTCCATGATGAAGATGGCCCAATCACTTGTTCCATAATTCGCCCTCATCCCGGCTCACCATTTTTTCTACCTTTTCCATCATGGAAGTGCAGCCATCTACCTCCAGATTGTAGAGATTATTAACTCGAATCCCTATCCTCTTGGCTCAACCCATTGTTTTATGTTGTAGGAAAGCTTTTCCATAGTTGAAAACAACGTCATAGCCTCTGTCCTCCAACATTGCGACTGAGACCAATTTTTTCTTCAGACCTGGAACATGCATAACATATTTCAATTGAAATGGTTTACCTGAATCTCTTTGGAAGGTAATGGTACCAATTCCAGTCGCATTTTATCATCCATCTTCGCCCATATCTATATGCATTTGGAGATCTTTCTCTTCCAAGTCGTTGAAACGTTCCTTATCTCCCGTCATGTGAAAGGAAGCACCACTATCCATTTACCACACCGATCCCAATGCACTTGAAACCATGCATGCGATCAAGGAGAAGTCAAGTTCAAATTTCGAGGCAAGGGCCTCACCAGGTGCAGCTGCAGCAACCTTCTTTTTCTTCTTCTTTTGCAGACAGTTAATAGCAAGATGCCCATGTTTGTTGTAATATTCCCAAATAGGGAAAGCAGCAATATTGAACACAATAATGGAAAGTAGCAGTGTAAATCAATGCATAAACATATGAGACTAATATGGAGCCATTATATTATGAATATGGATAGCAAATCAGTACAAAATAGTGAGGCACAAATCATATGCTATGAGTAAACATGCCTCCAATGAATAAACCTCCTCAAAATTGAGGTGTTGCTAATATACAAATTTCCTAAGAGCTGCTACAACGCAGTCATAATGGGAATAACTACAGTTGGAGATCATAAAATGATACAAAATGGCTGATATATGCCTCAAAGGATACTCTACAAGAATATCAAGACTCTATATCAACTTTCCAAGATAACCAAAGAGGGTTTTCGGAAAATACATCAAAATACAAATATGAGCTGCCCTAGGGCTGAAGGTTTGTTGCAAAAAAATGAATGAGAATATATGGCTGAAGCTAATGTATAAATAAGTATCTCTTCTCCAATAGTCGCTCTGTATGAAAGGCTGACCCATCCACTGAAGAAATCACTCCCCAAATCATGCACTGCAACCACCCTTGCAACTCCTTCCTAAAATAACGCAGATCAAGACTCAAACTACGCTGTCGGGGATAATATCACCTTGGCCTAGTGCCAAATGTAGAAATTAAGCTCAAGGGTCTTCTTTTTCTAGCCTCCCAATGGAAGGAAACCTTCCTCCACTGGAAACATGCTTTGAAATGACCCAAATCAACTCTCCACTACTCCACCCTACAACACAACACAACCCTCAACAGGTACTGCGTTGTAGAAGGAATATGGAGCTTGGCCTGATGTTAGAATGTGGAAATGTAGCCCAAATACTTCTCCTGAGTGGGCACTTGAAGTCCCCCGGGGATGAAGGTGGGATTCCTGCTCAAGAACACCCTTGTGCTAAATAGCACTGTAGTCTCCGCTAAACAGCTGAAGAGAGCAACAAGTCATACAAACCATAAAAAAATAATAATCAAATCATGCTCTCTATGGTTTCCATCCCCTTCCTTATATTCTTGGTGAGCTTCCTCACTCATTAAATCCACTGATTCCATGCATGGAGCCTCCCTCCAAAACTGCGTTTTCCCTCAATCAATGCCACTCCTTCCATACCAGCATTATTGATTTGGTCAAAGTTGACCCAGTCTATAGGCTCCTGCCCCTTTTCACACATAAGGGTGCTTAATCAAGCTAATAAGATGATCTCCATTCAAATTAGGAGTGATTTTATGATCTGAAAATGAAATTATTTGTAACTACTGTGCAAAGTATCCATTTTCATTTAATTAAGCGTGCAAAGTGTTCTCCATGTCTTGCAATTTAAACAAAGTGTTTTTGGTAACTATTTATGAATTTATGTGTGAGTGAATGTTAATTAAAATTACTGTTTAAAATCTTAAATCAGAAATACACAACAGATAAACTTCACCATAACATAACACAACAACATGATGAGGCAGTTCACCCCTCCTGGGCTACATTTGTCGGGTCCAAGGCTCCCAATGGGCATGTCCTTGCTCTATTAAGTTGCTCAAAATGGTTATAAAATGAGAAATATTCTTAAAAAGGAAAAACCAACTATGAAATTGACTTCATAAGATAGAAATAAGCTAAAAATGGCTTTTTTTTCACCTCAAAATGAAGTACAACGCAATACAGCTCCATCTTCCTGATGGCCCTAGTGGCCCTTTCCTCTTTCTTGAAGAAAAAATGGGTGAAGAACACCTCTGTTCACTCTACAACCTATCCCAAAAACTCTAGAATGCTTAGAATAGCCAAAATTCACTAAAATTTTGTCTTCTTTGGTCGAAAATTGAGAAAGTTATGATCAAAACAATTTTTTCCCAGTGGCACTAGAAAACCTCCTCCAAAACTGGAGGAACTCCAGTTAATCCCACCAAAATAGTTGGATAGGTCAGAACGGCAGAATCATGCCACTAAATTCGCAGAGGCATTAAATTTAAATCTCAGTGCTGGCGCAGTCACATGCGAGAAAGCCGAAAATGGTTAGCGCTGGCAGTTAAATTGTTAACCCGTGCCCCTGGTTGTTGCCCGCAAGTCACGTGGCCAGGGGGCTAGCACCCGTGGGCTTAACACAAATGTTCTGCCGGTTTAACAGGGCTTATCCCTTGGTCTTGGCGTGAGGTCATGGGGTATACTGCCCTTAGCTCTGAGGGCTTAACCATATTTTTATCGCCAACCCGACTGTCATGCTGACCCGAATAGTCATGCACGACTCGCCCATTACCTCCTGCACGACGACCCAAACACATTCATGCCAACCCAAGTTCACTTTCAGAGTGACCCACTGATGCCCGACCCGAATTTGTGTTCAGAGTGACCCACATCCATTCAGGTCGGGTCGGGGCGGCCCACAACCAAATTTATCTTTGCCATTTGTGCTATTTCACCAATTAGGCCTGGGGCCACGTGGTAGCCTCCAAGTAGGCCATGTGGCACCCTCTGATAGGCCCAAATAAACCATATAAAAAATGAAATTTTGCCATAATATTTTTTTTGCAAAATTAGACAAAAAATTTTGTTCAAAAGTCTTGTTTTGAAGGTTATTGGGAAAATTCAAACTTCAATATCTTTCACATACAACATCGGATTTGAGTCCCGTTCATGGCACCATAATTGCAGCGATGAGGCCTTTCTGGTCATTCAGGTTGCAACCAATTCTGAGCAATTCCAATTTTGAGCATTTTTTCGACTTGGGCATGATCACCTGATCACACCTTTCCATTGGGAAGATTTTGGACCCCAAAAGCCTTCAATTACATTTTAATAAGATGAGGGTACAAATCCCTCACCTTTTCCACCTCCATCCATTTTTCCTTACTCGATTTGCTACCTTTAAGACCAACTCGAACATAATCAACATTTCCCCTCCTCGAAGTGCGTGTCCTTATGTCAAGGATAGCATCCTCTTTCAACTCATCCAGAAATTCTGGCGAGAAATCATCTATGGATGGAAACTGAATGTCACTTTCATAATCAACAATTAATGGAGGTTCATACAAACGTAAATTTTCCACATTCACAACGGAATACATTTGCATATATGAAGGCAAATCTAGTTGAAAAGCATTATTTCCAACTTATTTAAGGATCTTGAATGGACCATAATGAATAGGCTTCAGCATTTTACCTTCTCCTTGCATTCTTTCCTTACTAATATGCAGCCATACCTCATCTCCTTCTTGAAACTTATGATCAATTCGATGTTTTTCATGCCTTTCCTTGTACTTGCCTTGACTTTTTTCAAGTTGTTCTTGAACCTGCTGATGTATGAGCTGAATTATTTCAATGAACATGCGAGCTTTGTCAATGTCACTATGCCCATCAATGGAAACATCCTTTTCAAGAATAAAATCTAAAGGTGACTGAGGCAAATACCCAAAACAAGCTTCAAAAGGTGAAGTATTTGTAGAAGAGTGCTTGGCCCGGTTGTAAGCATGTTGAATATAATGCAAGTGCTCATCCCAAAGCTTGGGTTGTTTGCTGCAATAACCTCTCAAAAGATGTACAATGGTTCTGTTCACTACCTTTGTTTGGCCATCTGTTTGCAGATGGAAAGCAATACTCTTCTTCAACTTGGTGTCCATCATCTTCCATAAATTGGACCAAAAATTCCCAACAAATCTCGAATCCCTGTCACTAACAATAGAAGTAGGCAAGCCATAATGAACCCATACATGTTGAAAATATAAATCAACAGTTTTTTCAGCAGTTATATATTTCTTACATGGCATAAGAATACACATCTTGCTGAATCTATCAACTACTACATAAAGATAATCATGCTGATTTCTAGATAATAGTAGACTTCCAACAAAATCCATAGAACCACTTTCCCATGGTCTAGAAGGTACCGTAAATGGCATATATAAATGAAGCTTCCTATTTCTAGGCTTTCTTGTAGCACATAATGAACAACCTCTAATGAAATGTGAAACACTATCTACCATGCGAGGCCAATAACAATACCTCTCTAAATGTGCCACCGTTTTGCTTACCTCGAAATGTCCAGCAATAAGAGAAGAAAGAGCTTCTCTCATGATGCTTAGTCTCTCCCCCTGTGGTATACATAACTTGCCCATATGAAATAGCAAGTTATTATGCAAATGATAATCATTCTCCTCAACATGATTCCCTTCACTCAAGTTAGCATACACATCCTTAAAATCAACATCTGAAGCATACTATTCTATGTAGATCTCATATAAAAGTACAATATCTTCATTCCTATAAAGTACATCGTTACGTCACTATCAACAGGCCTTGACAGTATATCAAAGAAATTTATTGAAAATAATTTTCGCATACCCTTATTACCAAGTGTAGCTTGTTGTGTAGGAACCCATCCATTCAAATGTCGACTATCGTAATTTAGTTTGCAATTATACTATAGCAATATGGTTGGTATGAACAACTGTTTCTTTGCCCATAAAATAGTGTCTCCACTTTTTGACACTTTGTACCAATGCATACAACTCATTATCATATGTCTTATAATTCACAACAGCACCATTAAATGTCTCAGAATGAAATGCGATAGGATTACCATGTTGTAAGAGAACTGCACCCATGGCGTAATCACTAGCATTGGTATGAATCTCGAATGGTTGTCTCAAATCTAGTAATGCAAGGACTGGAGCTAAAATTATCTTCTCTTTCAAAGACTTGAAATCTTTATGTTGCTTGCCTCCCCATTGGAAAGCACACTTCACACTTTTCACTGCATGCATAGGAGCTGCTATGGCAGAGAAGTTAGAAATAAACTTCCCCCAATACTGAGCTGCACCCAAAAAAATTCTTACCTCTGTAATGGATTTGGGAGTAGACCAATTCACAATGGCTTCTACTGTAGAAGGGTCAATTCTCAAAGCACCTCCTCCTACTATGTGTCCCAAATAAACCAAAGAAGTCTTTCCAAATTTACACTTTGACATTTTAAGAAACAACTGATTTTTCTTCAAAATATCAAGTACTTTCTTAACACGCATGACATGCTCTTCTCTAGTCTTTCTAAAAATCAAGATTTCATCTAAGTAGACAATAACAAAATCATCAAGAAAAGGATGTAAGACATCATCCATTACCCGCATGAAAGTTGCAGGTGCATTGCATAAACCAAATGGCATAATAAGCCACTCAAAGAGTCCCTGTTTGGTTTTAAATGTTGTCTTCCAAATGTCACTTTCTACAATTCTAACTTGATGATAACCACTACGTAAGTCTAACTTAGTGAAATATTTAGCATCTTTCAACTAATCTAAAAAATCATCTATCCTTGGGAGTGGGTAACAATTCTTTACCGTTATTTTGTTCAATGCCCTGAAGTCCACACACATGCGCCAAGTTCCATCTTTCTTTGGAATCAACACTATCGGTGACCCACATGGCGAAGTGCTTGGTCTTATGAAACCTTTGTCCAACAAGTCCTTAATTTGCCTCTTTATTTCAGCATTCTCCATGATAGACATGCGGTACATGCCTATGTTAGGAAGAGGACAATCTTGTTGCAACTATATTTCATGTTGAATCTCCCTTTTAGGAGGCAAACCTGTCGGTTCCTGAAACATCTCATGATGTGCATCAACTACATCATATAAATCTGATTTAAGCTTGGAATCACAATTTTCAAATGACTCATGATTCACATCAACCTTGGGCTTAACCATAAGAAGTACAAAACTCTTACTAGAATTCACTAGCCTTTTTACTTGTCCCACATTTACCATCGCTATATTTGCCTTCTTGCGATGTGCTCTGACAATGAACTCCTTGCCATGTTTAAAGAGATGATACTTATTTTCATGGTGATGGAATATCGCTTTCCTTTCAAATAAGTAACGACGTCCCAAAACAATTCTTGATATATGAAGCGGCACTACATCAAGTTCAACTATGTCAATAAAGTGTGCAGTAATTGCAAATCACAATATGCACTTTCTTGAGACTTGTAAGTTTGCATCCTTGCATATCCACCCAAGTGGATAAGGCTTTGGATGTGGAATGGTCTCAAGTTTAATTTGTTTGACCAAGTCTTCTGAGATGAGATTTTCTTGTGACCCACTGTCAAACAGTGTGTCAATTTTGTATGTTTTGAGACTACCCTCACATGGAACAATTCAATTCTTTCTTCCTCATTTGGAGCTTGTACATGACAGTTTGAAGTACTAGTGCTTGGCTTAGTTTCAGTTTCCTTTCCCTTCATACTCTTCAAACCCATGGCTGCAATTTTGGTTTCGTCACCTGAATCATCACCTAAGTCTTGTGGTGTAGTTGTAGTAGCTGTAGTTTTCTTCTTTCCTTTGTTTTTGTTAAACTGAGTTCTTTTTTCAGGATGAAGTTTCCAACAGTTTTTTTCTTCATGGCCTTCTCTTAAACAATGTTTACATATCACTTTCTCACCCTCCTGTTTGACAGATGCATTCTTTTTTCCTTTTCCCTTAGAGGTTTTATCTTTGTTTTTCCCCTTAAAAGGCTTGTTTCTACCCTCATCAAAAGTGTTTTTCCCTCTAGCCTCTAAATGCGTAGCTTGTACACAAACTTCATCTAGACTAGTAGGATTGAACATAAGGATAGTATGTCTAAGGTAGTTGTGCAAACCACCTATATATTTCAACAAAGTATCTTGACTTTGTAAGTCTACCCCTAATAAGAGTGCTCTTCTCCTAAACTCTTGGGTGTAGTCTTGTACATTTTGTCCCTTAAGCTGTCTGAAGTTTTGCCAGTTCATGATAGCCTTTTGTAAATGAGCTAATGGATAAAATTGCTTTTTAATTGCAGTAATAAATTCAACCCATGATAAAGTGATCTTACCATGTTTTTTAATTTCATCCTTGGTCTTGGCTTCCCACCATACCAATGCTGCTCCATCCATTCTCAACAAGGCTAACTGTATCTTGGTGTCGTCATCATGAAGGTTCTGTATCCTCAAGTAAACTTCCAACTGTCTTATCCAATTGTCAAGTTTCTCTGCATTGACTTCACCGTTAAACATAGGCAACTCAAATTTAACATCAAGCTTTAAAAATGGACTTTTACCAGTGGTTTTAGACTTGTGAGATTGATTCACCGAAGTTGAGGATGACGATGTAGAGGAAGAGGATGAAGATGGGGATGGTGGATCACCATTTCCTTCATTCCTTTCTTTGACTTGTCATCACTTTTCTTTCCTCCTGAAGAACCCTCTCCTTATTTCTAATTTTTAGACCCTTCTCCAACAAGCCTATCATTCCTTTCTTGGTAGATTATCCTCACCATCTCAGTCATGTCCAAAAAAGCCTTTCGGAACACCCGTTCCTCTTCTTTGTGATCAATGTCTTTAGGAGCTTCTCCTTCTCTTGAAGACATGCTTGAAGCTGCTTCTATGGATCTTGGGGATGGCTCTCTGGCCCTTCTTGGTTGAGGGTTATTTTGTGCACTAACCAAGTGTCCTTCACCTCTCTTGAGTTTAAGCCTAGTAAGCATCAAAACTTGCAAACAATCAACTATATCTTTGCACAAAACAAATGCATAGTAAAACTCTAGCTCTGATACCAAACTGATCTGAAAATGAAATTATTTGTAACTGTTGTGCAAAGTATCCATTTTCATTTAATTAAGTGTGCAAAGTGTTCTCCATGTATTGCAATTTAAATAAAGTGTTTTGTGTAACTGTTTCTGAATTTATGTGTGAGGTAATGTTAATTAAAATTACTGTTTAACATCTTAAATCAGAAATACACAGCAGATAAACTTCACCATAACATAACACAACAACATTGTGAGGCAGTTCACCCCTCCTGGGCTACATTTGCGGGGTCCAAGGCTCCCAATGGGCATGTCCTTGCTCTTTTAAGTTACTCAAAATGGTTATACAGTGAGAAATATGCCTAAACATGAAAAACCAAGTGTGAAATTGACTTCAAAATACAGAAATAAGCTAAAAATGGCTTTTGTTTCACCTCAAACAGTGAAGTACAACCCAATACAGCTCCATCTTCTTGATGGCCCTAGTGGCCCTTTCCTCTTCCCTGAAGCAAAAATGGCTGAAGAACACCACTTTTCGCTCTTCAAGCTATCCCAAACACTCCATAATTCTTAGAATAGCCAAAATTA
Organism: Pinus albicaulis; assembly: GCA_034641835.2. NCBI lineage: Eukaryota > Viridiplantae > Streptophyta > Pinopsida > Pinales > Pinaceae > Pinus > Pinus albicaulis. The sequence continues at coordinate 848,559,920 of CM076581.1, forward strand.
ACTAAAATTTTGTCTTCTTTGGTCGAAAATTGAGAAAGTTATGATCAAAACAAATTTTGCCTAGTGGCACTAGAAAACCTCCTCCAAAACTGGAGGAACTCCAGTTAATCCCACCAAAATAGTCGGACAGGTTAGAACGGCAGAAACACACCACTAAATCGGTGGAGGTATAAAATTTAACTATTAGTGCTGGCGCGGTCACATGTGAGAAAGCCGGAAATGGTTAGCGCTGGTGGTTAAGTTGTTAACCTGCACCCTTGGTCGTAGCCCGGAGGTCACATGGTTAGGGGGCTAGCACCCGCGGGCTTAACACAAATGTTCTGCTGGTTCAACAGGGCTTAGCCCTTGGTCCTGGCGCGAGGTCGTGGGGTCTACCGCCCTTAGCCCTGAGGGCTTAACCATATTTTTATCGCCGACCCGACTGTCATGCTGACCCGAATAGTCGTGCACGACTCGCCCGTTACCTCCTACACGACGAACCAAACACGTTCATGCCGACCTGAGTTCACGTTCAGAGTGACCCACTGATGCCTGACCTGAATTCGTGTTAAGAGTGACCCACATTCGTTCAGGTTGGATCGGGTCGACCCACAACCAATTTTAACTTTGCCTTTTGTGCTATTTCACCAATTAGGCATGGGGCCACGTGGAAGCCTCTGGGCAGGCCACGTGGCACCCTCTGATAGGCCCAGATAAACCATATAAAAAATGAAAATTTTCCATAATATTTTTTTTGCAAAATTAGAAAAAAAAATTTGTTCAAAAGTCTTGTTTTGAAGGTTATTGGGAAACTTCAAACTTCAATATCTTTCACATACGACATCGGATTTGAGTCTCGTTCACGGTGCCAAAATCGCAGCGACGAGGCCTTTCTGGTCTCTTAGGTTGCAACCCATTCTAAGCAGTTCCATTTTTGAGCATTTTTTCGACTTGGACATGATCACCTAATCATTTTATTCCTAATAAGGAGATTTATGGGTCTCCATACCCTATTATTCTTCTAACTAAGAAGAAAAAACAAAATTTAATAGTTGAACTAGCTTAGAGCTAATTGCGAATATTACAGTCCTCCCCTCCCAAATGTTGCTTGTCCTCAAGCACCTGTAAAGGTGAGTGCTGCAACTCTTCTCCTCCTTCATTGGTGACACCTCCATGTGATAAGATCTCCTCATGAACCAAGTGTCTCCCAATCAATCCCTCCATGAAATGCTCCTCCCAAGTACTCATGAGATGCCAATGACTCACCTCATAAGGAAAAAAAATATCCAATGTAGCAATCATGGTTTGCCGAATGTTCGCCCTAAAACATGAAGCATAAGAAAGATGGATAATCTCACTCCCAATGAGCACATTTAATCCTTGCATCCTTCCTCTAATCATTCCCACAATAAGAATAAGGACATCATTAATGTATGGGATCATAGCCAAGGATACATAAGCTACCATATGTAATACTAGAGGAGGATCATAGTCCCACATGTGGAACCAGCATAGTATGTCTCCTGAATGCCTCGAACATGATATAATAAGTGGTTTCCCCACAACTTGTTTGTTGCCATAGTATTCTCACATTCTTTCTGAAGGTGAGTAATGTTTAGTGCCAATGGTGTACACCCTAAATGATATGTCATCTCCCTAAATCCTCCTAGGGAGTGGCCATGCTCAACATTGTTTATGGCCCCAAGTTGACCATGAAGTTTATAAGGAAGAGTGCCCCCACTTGGAGCAATGGCCTTCACGTGTATGGTAAAGGAATGCAAATATTCATAAAGTAAATCATTATGCATAAAAACATGATCCTTACCATATACTTTGATCACACTAATGGAGTGGCTCATAGATAGATCCCCTCTCATTCCCAAAGAGGAAAGAGGTGGTTGTGATAACTCCATCAAATAGTTATGTCTCTCCTCCATCTCCAAATGATCCATGCATCTCATAATATGCTGATGTATCTCCTCATCAAAGCCTTCCCAAGTGAATCCCTCCATGATGGTGTGGTATGCTCTCATGGAATAAGTGTGGCTGAAGATAAAATCTTCATGTGCTGCATGTAGTAACTTCTCCTTAAGCTTGGATTCTCTATATAAGAAGATCCTACTCTAATAGTAGATGACCCCATCTCTTACTGAATATCCCTCATCTAATAGCTAGTCATCAAGTATCATGCATGTAAAAAGATCCTTGGAGTAATACATTGACAACTGGGATTTCCAATAAGGATCTATCCTCCATAGTGATAGTGCTGATGATATAGCATGTAAAGGATCTGTCATGTGGCTTCCCCTTTATTTGACATATCCCATGCCAAAGTCACATACCGGTATGTTTCTATCCTTCCTTTGCTGCTCCTCTTGTAGCTGCTCATGCTCAAGTAAAGGTTGAAGCTTTTGGAGGTTAGTCTTCCATGGGAAGCTAACACCAATCAAAAACTTCCTAAGTTTGGCCAATGCATGCATGAGTGGCCACCATCCTCTACCATGAGTGGAAGATTTCTCCCCAAGTGAGAATATCTTCTGAGCCTCCAAAGTCAAGGAGTAGTCTCCTTGCACCATGATGGTGCCATCCTCCATCCTTGTAGCATCCTCTCTCAGCGGAAGATGTGGGGTGAGAGTACGTAATGATGATATTGGGAGAATCTCTCCTCCTCCTTGAGCCTACCCAAGACTCTCTGCGTTGTATCATGACCCCCCAATGTTCCCACTCCTCCTAGATCTATGAGTGGTGCAACATGTTGTGAGACATTTCTCACCAACTCCTGATCAGGTGGCCTCCCAGGTGGAATGCCACTAAACAATAATGTATCATGGGCCAAATTCATCTGCATAACTGATAGGACTCTGAGGTCCTTGCTTCCACTATGAAAATCCAACTTTGTTTTCTGTGTGGAACCTTTCTGTGAGGGATATGTGTGCATGCCCAATCATCTGGTGTTTTCCACTCTTTCTGCCTATCCACTCCATCTGCAAAGTATCCCAATCTTTGGTGACCTTCCCCAAAGTAATCAACCACTGCACACCCCATATCACATTGGTGTCAGGTATGCCAACCACAAAGAAGTGATCAGTCAAAGTATATGTCCCCATGGTGACAGATAAAGATGGAACATAATGCATGCCCTCCATAGTTATAGCTCCTGGTACCAAAACTGAAAATCCCTCAAAATCATCAGTCGGTATTTCCCTCCTCTGCATTAGTTGGGCATCAATAAAGTTATGGGTAGCCCCACTATTAATCAAAACTTAAACCCTCTGATCCTGAATGGAACCTCGAACCCTCAAGGTAAAGTACTTGGGTACTCCTCTCAATGATGCAAGGGCCCCTCCAATTGGAGAAAATGCTCCATTCCCACCTCCTAGTGGTTGTGGATCCTCTCCTACTATCCCAGTGCTATGACCTCCTTCTCGTTCCTCTTCTTCTTCCTCCTCATCATCTGAAAATACCTTTTCCTACTGCACATCTATGGCCGGGTGCCCATGATTCTTGGCATGTGAAGCAAAGCTTCCTTCTCCTCAAGTCTCTTCGGACATCATCACTAAGAGGTACTTTGTTTTGGCCCTCCTTTGAAGGATGAGCCTTCTCATCTTTTCCCTTTGATGGGAAAGTGGGCTTTTGCTGAAATGTTTCCTTTGCTCTTGGCAAGGCATCTTGTAGATCTCTAGCCCTTTCAATGGCATCCTGAAGGGTAGTGGGTTTGGAAGATTTAACCAACCCATGTAGAGGTTCTGCTAGCCCATCAATAAACATATAGACCCTCCTTGCTGCAGATAAATCAGGAACCATAACATAAAGTTTTAGAAATTCAAAAATATAGTTTTTGGGTTACTTGATTATTTGAGCTTAGCTAGCCCAATTAAAGGTGCCTCCGGGTCTCTTCAATCAAACCTCTCCACCAACCTCCTTGTGAACTCTGAATATGCAGTCACATTGGCATGACCCAAAGTAGAAAGTCCATGAAACCACCAATCATGCAATTCACCCTCAAGGTGCAGCGCTGCTATTTTGATGGCCTCCATCTGTGGTACTTGGTTCAACTGGAAGTAGATGTCTATCTTCTCTACACATGATTTGGCAATGCTTTGATAACCCATCAAAAGTGGGTAAGAAAAATATGCCCATAGTCCAGTGAAGATCATTGTTCTGCATGAATCCTCCACCTCTATTGTGATGCCAGGGTCTCCTATTGTCCTTGATCTGACATAAATCTTGAAAGCTCAAATGGTCTTTGAATCTCTGATATTGAGACTCATACTCAAGAAAATAATCTTCAAGGGTTTCTTTTTCTTGAAACCCTCCATTTCCTACTGCTAAAAATGTAGGCATTGTAGAGCATTGGGAAACCTGCTGCTTCACTGGTTGATCACTCTAGTGATGAGAAATGTTGGAGCCTTCTCCATGTAGAAACCCTTTAGGCAATTATTTGTTTCTATCCATTCTTATCTCCTTTATTTCTCTTGCAATATCTTTCATAGTGCGAAGAAGTAGCTTAGGGAACTCCTTCTTCTCATCTCCTCCTGATAAAGCGGTTTTACCCTTGTCTTCTCTATCATCTGTATAATCATATCTACGGTTTCTTCTGAGATACCTCTTCTCTCTATCTATGAGAGGATCTCCTTCTTGTGATGACATATTGGCATAGATGCACGGGCTGAGCAAAGATTATGCTCTGATACCACTGTAATATTCCCAAATAGGAAAAGCAGCAATATTGAACACAACAATGGAAAGTAGAAGTGTAAATCAGTGCATAAACATATGAGACCAATATGGAGCCATTATATTATGAATATGGACAACAAATCAGTACAAAATAGTGAGGAAAAAATCATATGCTATGAGAAAACAAGCCTCCATTGAATAAACCTCCTCAAAAGTGAGGTGTTTCCACTATACAAAATGCTGGAGAGATTGTACAACATAGTCATAATGAGCATAACTACAGTTGGATATCATACAATGATACAAAATGGCTGATATATGCCTCAAAGGATAGTATACAGAAAGATCAAGGCTTTATATTAACTTTCCAAGACAACCTAAGAGGGTTTCCGGAAAATACATCAAAATACAAATATGAGTTGCAGCCCTAGGGTTGAAGGTTTGCTACAACAAAATGAATGAGAAGATACGGCTGAAGCTGATGTAGAAATAAGTAGCTCTTCTCCAATAGACCCTTTGGATGAAAGGCTGACCCCTCCACTGAATAAATCACTCCCCAAGTCATGCACTGCAACCACCCCTCCAACTCCTCCCTAAAATAACGCAAATCAAGACTAAAACTGCGATGTAGGGGATAATATCACCTTGGCCTAGTGCCAAATGTAGCAATTAAGCTCAAGGGTCTTC